>JASGAU010379922.1:8603-37025 GCA_030220045.1 Australoheros facetus
GGGAAGTAGAGTTATTTAATAATATTCAAGGATGCTTTTCAACTCATCTCTATAGTTTGTCATTACAAGCAACCCCTTTTAAAGTACACATGATTTCATCCATTGCTGATATCAATCAGTGAACCTTTATTAATATTTAAATATTACAGTTTTTCTTTCTGTCATGATATAAATGCTGTGTCAGAAGGAAAATGAATATTTTACTATATTAATGCATTTTCTCCACTAGCATTGTGCGATTTTTCCTCTGCAGACTTTTACTCTACATTGCCAAAAGTATTCATGACCCACATGTTCATAATGTTTGTAGAAGCAGTCTGCATGCCGAGGTGCTTGGTTTATACACCTGTGGCCATGGAAGCGACTGAAACACCTGAATTCAATGATGTGTGAGTGAAGACTTTTGGCTATAGAGTGTATGTTTGCCCATTTCTTTCCACGGCTAACCTCAATGTTCTTGGAGGAAAACAAAGGAGAAATAGCATAAGTATCTTGCCCTTTACTGACTACTCAGAGATTCCTTTTTTGGGCGGTTCTGGTGGAAGTGGGTGTATTTTTATAGCTTTTCTGTCTCCCTGCATGTCTTTGAGTTCCTTTGTCTCCTTCACACTTCTGTCACATTCACAGAATTAAAGCAACTAGCGCCCGTTTCTCTGCTGCCTCCTGAGTAATGTGTGATGATTACAACAGATAATTACATCTATTTACATATAAATGTGATTGATATTTTTCCTACAGAGCATAAGCTTCTTTAAGCTGCTGCCGGAGATGTTTGGCACTGATCTTGTTATAATCTATCCATAATATTTGGATCCTCCATCTGAAGTTACCTAATTAAATGATCATTCACGACAAGCAAACAATTGGAGATGATGACGCTAATTAATGACAGCGGAACACTGTGAGGCTGTATGTGTTGAGAGACGCTACTATGGCATCTAACAGTGTTTATTCGAAGACTTGTGATTACAAGGAGTCAGATGTTGTGTTTTCTCAGTTGTAGACTCAGAATGACTGCAGAGGCCACAGGCTTAATTGATGAGGTGCTGTCATCCACAATATCGACCACCCTCATAAGACTCTCAAATCAACACTCGAGTGATAATGCCAGCACTCGTTAAAATCTGAGCGCAGTGGGACTTTTGGAAATGTCAAGACAAACCCAAATGGCTTCAAAACAGGAGGACCTTTTTAAATAGATGCCACAGACCCCATTTTCATAACAACGAGCAACAATATCTTGATTGTGCATTCATAATTTTCAGATCAAAATTCGGTGCCGTCTCCCTGTTGTGCTTTTTAATTTTTACTGGCCCTGCCTGAAGAGACCATTTGCTCACCCCGTGCAGCCTTGTGTCAAACATGCCCTGCAGTCAGGTCGCGCCTCAACAGGTACTTAGTCAGACTACTTATTAAAACTTTGGCTTCGAGCCCAAAGAGCTTCTGGGTTATTATTTTTTAACTGAAACATGCCGGCAGCTTGCCAGTTGGCTGCAGGTGAAAAACATGTCTGGTAGGAGGTTTGACCTCAGGTCAAAATGATCCTTCCTTTCCTTTGACATACTGTAATATTTCTGACACTCCTGAGCTGTTGAGCATCATGGTGTACCACATCTCATATCTGTCAGATGATTTTATATACCAGGGGTGTCAAATTCAGCTCCACCAAGGGCCACCCTGAGGAATGAGAATACCATTAAGCACTGAACATACAGTATGCAGTCATGGCCAAAAGCTTTGAGAATGATACAAGTTCCTCTTTGCCATCAAAATGAGCTAAACCCCACAAAATCCATTTCCACTTCAGTTCAGCCCTGCCACAAAAGTGCCACTGGCATCACTTCAGTGGTACTTTTGTTAACACAGGTGCGAGTGTTGATGGGGAGTTTGAATGCAGATTGGATGCTTTTAAAGGAGGTGGTTCTTGAAATCACTGTTCTTCCTCTTTTTACCATCATTACCTGCAAGGAAACGCGCAGTCATCATTGCTTTGCATAAAAGGGGCTTCACAGGCACGAGTGTTGCTGCTAGTAAGATTACACCTAAATCAACCATATATCGGATCATCAAGAACTTCAAGGACGGAGGTTCAGTTGTTGTGAAAAAGTGCCAGGAGCGTCTCCTAAAGGTGATTCAGCTGCAGGATTGAGGGCACCATAAGTGCAGAGCTTGCTCAGGAATGGCAGCAGGCAGGTGTGAGTGCATCTGCACGTCCAGTGAGGCGAAGACTTTTGGTGCCTGGTGTCAAGAAGGGCAGCAAAGACGCCGCTTCTCTCCAGGAAAAACATCAAGGACAAACTGATATTCTGCAGAAAGTACAGGGGCTGGAGTGCTGAGGACTGCGGTAAAGTCATTTTCCTGATGGAGCCCTTTTCCGATTGTTTGGTGCATCTGGAAAAATGATTGTCTTCAGAAGAAAAGGTGAGTGCCACCATCAGTCCTGTGTCATGCCAACAGTAAAGCATCCTGAGACCATTCATGTGTGGGTTTGCTTCTGTGTGTGGGCTCACTCACAATGTTGCCTGAGATCACAGCCATGAACAAAGAATAACACCAAAACATCCTCCGAGAGCAACTTCTCCCAACTGTCCAAAAACAGTTTGGTGAAGCACAATGCCTTTTCCAGCATGATGGAGCACAGTGCCATACGACAAAAGTGATAAGTAAGTGGCTCTGGGAACAAAACTTGGGTCCATGTCTGGGAAACTTCCCAGACCTTAATCCCATTGAGAACTTGTGGTCGATCCTCAAGAGGTGGATTGACACAAACTCACAAATTCTGGCAAACTCCAAGCATTGATTATGCAATAACGGGCTGCTGTCAGTCAGGATTTGGCCCAGAAGTTGATTGACACCATGCCAGGCTGAATTGGAGAGGTCTTACAAAAGAAGGGCCAACACTGCAAATATTGACTCTTTGCATAAACTTCATGTAATTGTGAATAAAAGCCTTTAAACTTGTGGAATGCTTATCAATAAAAACAATACGTCCTGACGTGAGAGCAAACTTTAACTGAGGCAGCCTTAATGCTAAATGAAGGGAAAAGCTTTGCTACTTATAAAGCCTAAAACAGTAATTAACATGCTTTTCAAAGCTACACACCTTGAATATGAGTTTAAAGGACCCAGAAAAGATTTTGTCTAAAAAAAACTCTTTCAACTAGAATTATTTCACCACTTTCATTTAATAGGGACATTAAGTGACCTAAAAGTCTTGCAGGTCTATTATGCAAAGTCATTACTTGACTGAAAATGGCTTTAATGCTGTTTCCATCTGAGCTCTTTTATATTTTAATTCCTAACTAGATGCAACAGTGGATGAGTTCAGTGGCTAATTAGAAGACAACATTGAATTATATTTGTCGGATTCGCTCGTTTTAGTTTGTCAGTTTTGCAAAATCAGACACAAATTTAGGGAACTGCTCCCTTAGAGGTACAACACACACTCCTCATCCACGGAGAACAAAGGAGAAAAGTAAGTAAACCCTACTGTGGGAAATCATTTAAATATAACAAAGCATATAATAACAGTATGGGACTGTCCTCAAATATTTTCCTACCCATCAGCCCCCTGACTCATGACTGCATGTCCTCTCGCTAAGTAACAAAGGTAGAAGTGATGTGACCTGTTACCTTGAATTTGAGAGATACCTTAGAGAGGAGCTGAATATACGCCACACATGACGACTCTCTCACCCTTTAACTAACGCTGCTTTGTTTAAAACACGCAAGGTGATCTTCACTGATCTTCACTGACCTTAACTCCCGATGCCTTAGGCTATTTTTTGCAATTTCATTTATCAGTAGCATCTCTATAACTGTAAGCACAAACTGAACAGATTCAGCTGGACAGAATGAGAGAGAGTTTAACTTCTGCCTGATCAAAATTCAAAATCAGCACAGTGACTTTTTACAGGGAGTCAGTGACACTGATGCATCTAAAAGTTTTCAACTGCCATTTAACCAAATTTGATGCAACATAAATCACAGCAGTGGTACATCCATTTTATCCATTAGTATTAGTATTGGGAACACTGAGTTTGCCAAGCCTTCTAAAAATCTTAATCTCAGTGCAGGAATTTCAAAGAGGTAAATTAACCCGACCGTGTGGCAACATCTAAGAAAATGATCCGTTTTTTCCAGCTGCCATGCAACTTGGTGTACATTGGTTTTCAGTTTAAGTATGGAATCACTTTATTTTGGTAGTGTAATTTCTTTTTAAATGTCTTCATCTCCTGTTCTTAATTCTTCTTTAGTGCATATTTGTTTTCAGGTTTTGAGACATAACTGGTCAGCATATAACACATGTGGCCAAATCTAGAATCTGGGCCTTTGCAAAGTGAAATCCAGCCAGTATTTCAGGTCCTGCTTTGTAATCCATTTCACTGTAAATATGAACATACAAAATGAACATCATTCCCAGTTGGCTCTACCTTTCAGACATGAAAGCTCGGTCCGTGAATCCAGTGTGACTCCTCGGGCTACAACTTTGTGATATTTCTCAGAGCTGACACGCAGCACTAAAAGGAAATGAATACCCTATCTTGAGTGGCCTGGACACCACACCTTTCTAAATATGTTCTGTGGGGAATATAATGATGACTGATGTCCAAAACTGTCATTTTTAACAATTTCCTGTGTGGAAACCCTGAATATATACTTTCTGAATCCACTGCATCAACTGTACTGAGGTTTCCTGAAGTGAAAAGAGTGAAGAGAGTTATGATACAAAAAAAGGCATTTCTCACTGTGCTCAGTGTTTGTGTAACAGCAGTCCGTACCCTGTAATTTCCCCACTACTACAAAGGTAAACATATGGCATTAACAATTTCACAATTACATTTGCAAGTAACAACATGGCAGTCGTTATATGAAGCAAGTTAATTGACTTTTTTCTCAGGGAGGTCTTTTTTTATACTCTGTGTCTCCACAGCGTTTGCTTGTCTACCCCACACTCAAAGCACCCCCTGCAGTGCTGACTGCAGGAGTGACTACTAATTAGACCACAGCAGGGATGCGTACTGTGAAACGGTAAATGACTCACCATATAACTTGACTTTTAAAAATGCTTATTTATGTGTCTTTTCCCATGCATAATCTTTTGCTTGAAATATGATATCGACCTGAGGCAGGTGGGTGTCAAAGATACAAAGGGAATGAAAAGTGATACCTATCAGCACAACAATAAGTCAGGTGGAATCAGCACATCTCAACAGCACAAAAATACTTATTTTGCCGGACACAAGTGAGAGAACATTCCCGAGGAATTAAAATACTTTTCTACCCAAATCTGAAAGGCTGAATTTCAAAAGGCTGAGATCAGATACGAAGTAAAGGAAACAAGGGGAGATAAGGAGCAGGTGAGAGGCCGGAGATGAAAGGAAGGATTGAAAGAGAATGAATGTCTATGAAAGTTTGTATCAGAGCTTTTGAAGACATGTCTGCTTCTTACAAAAGGAAGGGTCAGTGAACAGATAAGGGTAGAATGGGAGGATCTGTCATACGCACAGGTGAAGAAATCCCACACTGCCAAACAAAGAGAATGGAAAATACAGGTGAGAGTGGAGGATGGATGCAATGCNCCCCCCCCCCCAAGGGATGTGAGACATTTTCTGACCTAGGCAATATCAAAGAGGTGAAGATGAAGAGCAGCAAAATAGAGTAGCTCCTTTTTTGTGTGTTGCTCTTTCTGTTCAAACTAGAGAAATGATGCTCAGATTTACTCATATTGTTTTCTCACGGAAATCCAGGGATGAAGGCGTGGCGCAGATATACCGAAAAGGGGGAGTTTGGTGTTTATGCTGTGGCTGATGCACTGCTCAATACTCAAAGGCCTGCACTAGGTTGTTTTAATCTAGTTAGCTCTGTAATTTAGGTGAAGACCACTCTATCAGTCCACACAAAGGAAATTTAGCAACACGCCAGGAAATTGTCCAGGCTGTTGTGACGAACGTGATTTGGTCAATCAACAGTCCAAATACACAAATATTCTCAATACAATGAAAGAAAGCCTCAGATTTCTGAATGACATTTTAGCTTTACCAAAACCTCAAACAGGAAAAAAAAACCCAGCGCTCCTCAGTGGATCGTATTTCTACTTTTAGTCACTGAATCGATGAGACACCAAATCCATCTGTGAAGGCGTTTTTTTTTCCTGAGCAGTAGTAAATGAAAACCATCTATGCCTCCCTCTGTAGTGACATTTGCAAAGCCATTACTCAGTCTTGTTGCCCTCACCCTCCTCCCCTCACAAACAGCTCCTCACTTTGTTCAGTGTAATACCTCCAATGTAGAGTCAATGGAAAGGTTTCCACCTTAACACGCCCCGCTCTTATTGCAGAAATCCAAGTGTGCAGTCACACAAAAACAAAGCACGATGAACACTATCCATTCAAAGCTGGAAATTAAGAGAAAGAAAGAAAAAAAATCAAGCAACATTTTGTAAGACTGATTTGCATTGTGCCTCCGGGTGTCTTGGTGGTGTAAATGAAATTCCTGCAACCTCTTGTCTTCTATCTGAAGACTTCTGCTGTCAGTGAGCCTCCACCAGTCACATTTTGATCTTTGCTTTCATGTCTCGCGCTGCTTTGTCTCCCCTCTAACCAAATATGTCTTTTAATTAGACCCAAGAAGCTTCACTTTTCATTTGTTTTTGTTGCTTTTACTTGAACCTAAAATATATTATTTATTCTGAAAGAAGATTGCATTAGCAGAGGCAAGAATTCTTTATGCGTTTACTGCAAATATGGGCCTGTGGATTATACTCTGTGACGATAGCACAGACAGCACTTTATTTATATATATTTAAAAAAAAAACAGGAAATTGCATTTTGAGGGCCTGATAGAAGAAAAGTAAATAAAAACTGAACCTAGACAAAAGTGAAAGATGAAAAGACTCAAGGAACTGGGGTGTAAAGGAGTTTAAAAACACACACACGCACACCTCTGTGAATACGGGAACAAACAACATCCAGGCACTTCCCACAAGACAGAGTGATGCACTAACAAGCTCTCAGAGTGCCTCGTTTTTCCACCTCTTGCTGTTTCTGTTCATTTTGGGTGCCAGACACATCTGTCTGTGAGCTTTCAAAGGTTATGACTGCTTGGAGATGAAATCCTGGTGGGCATTGCATGACTGGAATCCACGTAGAGCTTCAGGTGTCTGTCAGTGTCTGCCGGTGCTCCTGACAAGTAAACCCAATAACAAAACAAGAGCTTTAGAGGCATGAGAGCTGCTGCTGATAAATGAGAGTGTGTTCAAATCTGGGTAGAGGCACCAGTGCGCTGCACCACAGAGTAAAATATATCAAGCATAAATCAGAGTGTCTGCAGGGGATTGATTAGCTGATACTAATGAACTCCTGCCAATGCCTTGCATTTTTAACTGCTCCATGATGAAGGTCGCTGCTATGAGCGAGCAGCGGGGTATTTTATTTTAGCTTGAAACTCTTTCAAACTGTACTCTTGGAAAAAGTACAGTTTTGTGTTACTTCTAGTGTGTTTGAGTCAGTCGGGCACTAGAAATCTTAACACCAGACCACACACCTTGTAGCAGCAGTTTGGGGAACACCCTTTTTCTGATTCAGCATCAAAACCAGGTCCATAAGTTTGATGTAGACAAACTTAACTGGTGACCACAGGCACACCCACTGGCTTTCAGATGGACTGGAACTCAGACTCATCAGGTCACTGATGCGTCTGTGTGTAAATGGGAGCTCAAAGATTCCAACAACTGGTGGAAAGCCTGAAATAAGTGGAACGCCTGCTTTTACAGTAGCATGTATTATGCTTTTCCTTATGTTCTGTCATATACGGTACCACTCAAAGGTTTGGACACATCACTTGTCTGAAACACGCTCCTCTGCCTTTGAGGTCACCCTCCCTGTAATGGCTCAGGCACACTAAAGTAAAAATAGGACAGCAACCTCCTTGAACGCAATGCATGCAACCCATCTGTTTGCAACAAGGACTCAACTCAGCTGGTTTCCAACTTCTGGTTATATTCCTATAGGCAAGGTTGGCAAGCGCCTGTGCTAGTTTGCAGTTAAATCACCGTCCTGCAGCAGCTGTGTCACTATTTGTGGAGGAATTTCTGAATTTTTGTTTCAGATCTATCAGCCTCCAAACTCTGTTTTCCCTGGTGTGGCTGTTGCATAAACTTTCTTCTGACTGAAGAAAGTTTGAACCACAGGTACAACCTCAATAAAATGATATAGTCCAAATGTAGAAACAAAACTGAGCATGTATGGCAGTCTGCAGCTCACAGGGGTGAACGAGAAGCACCAAATTTGAATGGATTGTTAGCACGACCCTATTCTGCACCCCAGAATTCATTCAAAACTTTATGTGCTATCGTATTTACAGACAGTAGCGTGCTTTTGATTGTTATTATTCAGTGTAATGTTCCACACGTAAACATGTGTGTATGTAGTCAGCTTCCTGCCACCTAATTTTTGTTATCAAGGCCGCAGATGTGTTTATGATGTCCTATAAACTCACACAGAGTCAGACTCAAACTGAAGCAGAGTGTAATTCTGTCTAATTAAGTCCGTTTCTACAGCCAAAACTATCTGACAAATCAATAAGTTTGAAGGTTCTCTCTCAGCTGAAGGTGGAGATTTAAATGCAGTCATAAAAAGGTCTCCACCAACTTGCCAGAAATGCTGATCAGCACAATGTGAAATAAAGAGGCTTCATTATGAACCGGCAGGCACGTCCCCTCTACTGCTGACGGGGTCAGAAACCGATCATCATCTCTGCAAGATTAAAATAATCAAGCACAAACATTTCAAGCTCATCATTAGTTTCTAGTGCGCTGTTTGTGATGAATGAAATCCGGCTGGAGATCGTCATGTGAGAGAAGTCAGTTTGAGAAGTTGTTACACCAGGTTGTAGAGAGAGGCCCAAATAACACGTCGGAGAGCGAAATGTGTTTTCAAATAATATTCTGCTAATTAAATTTCTCTGAAAGTTGAGCAAAAGCCATTAAAATGATTTCAGTGCTGTTTGAGTGGCGCATTATTGAAATTGCCTTCATCTGAAGAACATCAAGAGATAAAAATGGCTATAGGAAAAAAAAAAAAAGACCGAGCCAGTGCCGGGCCACGTCATTACATCCAAGATTCACTGCCCTCCTCACTGAACTGAATATACATACAAATATACATATATATACATATATTTGTTTTACATAAAGAGAACTCTTCAAACAAAACTTTACTCACACATGGTCCAAAACAAGAGTAAACAACATTATATGTACACAGACCAGAGGTCAGTAGGGAGGGATTACAGAAAGAAGGAAGGAAGGAAATGAGGACAAAAGGAACAAATAAGGGAAGGAAGGCAGAAAAGACAGGCAAAAGGGAGAAGCAAAGGGTGAAAGACCAAAAGGAAGGAAGGAAGGAAGGAAGGAAGGAAGCCAGACAAGAAGGAACAAATGAAGGACCGATAGCAGAAAAGTGAAAGAATAACAGACATGAGTGGAGAAAAGCTGAAAAGAAGTGAGCAGGGGAATGAACAAAGGAAAGAAATGAAGGAAAGAGGAAATGACCAAGGATGGAATAAAGGCAGAAAAAAAGGGAAAGGAGAAAGAAAAGAAGATATAGAGAAGTGAAGGGACAAAGACTGAAAAGAAGAGAAGAATGAACGAATGCAGAAAAGAAAGGAAGGATGAAACAAAATGATTACAAGGAAGGAAGGAAAGGAGGCGAAAGCAAATCATGGGCTTTATCACATGATCACTGCTGAACACCAGCGGTCACGGTCGGATGCCCGATTTAATCCAACGTGTGACTGTGTGACCCTCAAACAATCAATCTGTAAAATAATCAGAGGAAAAAAATCTAAAATTGAAGTTTCAAACTAATTCTACATTTAATCCATCATACAGTTGCAGACTGAACAACCAAAAAAACAACACATGGAGCCAACACAGCCTGTCCCAGGAAGACAAACATGTTCCATCGGAAACAAGTGGCGTCACAGGGACAGACCAGGTTTCCCCTGCAGACCTTTCCCAATGAGCAAAAACCACCCACACCACGGAGAATAGTGGGCACCAGTGGAACAAGCCTGTCCAGTCTTTCATAATCCACACAGTGGAAAATCATCAGGACTTAGCTCAAAATTGGTGGTAAACAAAGACCTGAATAGTCCAAGGACCAGGGAAGATTCAGGAGTGAGGATACGCCGACTAAATGCAGACAGCAGGAACTCAGTCAGATGCGCTGGAGAAAGAACAATGGAGACGAGGCCAAAGCCAGGTGAGAAGCACAGCTTCAAAATAAAACAGAAAATGAAAAAAATAAGGAAGAATAAAATAACACAAACAGTGAGATGGGCACAGAGGGGAACACAGTCGGCACCTGGAAGGTTTAAACACCGAAATGACTTGGTTAGGTGTACTGTAGGAGCGTACCCAGCGGATTCAAACATAATCCACAAAACTCTGATAAAACATCTACTGCACGTGTGAAGAGTTGGAGGCGTTATTCCTGACACTGCTGATACTGAAGGACACCTTGTATGCATATCTGGGACACCAGCAGCTCTGACCAAACTGAAATGAGAACAGGGATCTGAGGGATCCTCATTTCCCACCAACAAATACCATCAAGTTTAAGACTGATGGTGATCCTTCGCCATTACTTAAACAACATGACAATGTCACTGCCTACATGCAGCCCAACCTTTGCCTGTATCACCTATTTGTTGTTTGATGACTTGTTGGTGCAGCTTTTACAATATGCCAGGAAACTCGGCCCATTTTTAACACGCAGGTCCTCATAACAATGGTGTCATTGTAACAGTGGTGTGGAAATTATCTTGGGCTCCTTCCTGCGTTCTGACACTGAAGAATGCTTCAAGAGGGAAAAAGCTGAACTTGAAAAGGAGATAAGGGCAAATGAACCCGTGTGGGAAGTCTTAAAATACCCCCTTAAATAGGGCAGCACAAGAGGCTCGGGGTGTAGCACGCTGTATGGCGAGCCTGTCCACGAGTTACATAAACCAACACGAGACACCGCAGGATCCAGCTAACCGGAGCTCCTGATAATGAAAGGGAGTGTTGAGGGGGGTCCTGCGAGTGATCGGGACTGAAATGCCACCTGCTGCACGGCGACCCAGATGACTGAGCAGGTACAGCACCCAGCCGGGGATTAACTCCAGAACTTATACTTTGTATTTCAGCTCTGCCAGCGAAGCAACTTGTACAACTGGGGTGTTCTAAAACAAATGAAAGGAGCAGAGGTGGTTAAAGATTCATGGGCTCTATATTCACAGCCATCCGTTTCACTGATGAGGTGCATAGCGAGGGATTAGGGAGGCCTTGCATATTGTTAAAAGTAAATTGGTGCCTTTCAAATTTCGCAGCATTGCCCAGTCTGTCCTGCACATATAATGAATTCTAGTAATGAACCGGCCTTATACAGGAGCTGTAAAGCGTTGTACTATGCAGACCACATTTGTCACCATTACAGTCAATATTTGGTGACTGCCACAAGATGAATGTTGCCCTGGGGAACAATGAAAGAAGCCTGGTCTAATCAAAAGTGAGTCATGATAGTCTCTTTGGCTCCTGCAGGCACAGGTAATGGTCAGCATTATACAATGCAACACCAGCTATTTTCAATCCCTTTCCTTTGATTCTTTGCTGTATGCATCACACCCTGAAAGCATTCATATTAGGATTAAGGCAATTATACAACAAAAGGATGTAAAAAAAACGCTGAAATGGAACAGATATATTTTATTTCTGAGTTGCGGCAGAACTGACCCAAATATTAAAAGGCACAATCACCTCCTTTTCTATTTGTGCTGGTTGTCTCTGGTGACCGAGCTTAACATGGAATCAATTCAACTAATTGGAGACTTCAAATGGAATTGTTCTCGCCCGGCACCTGAATCATTGCCCAAACCGCCTCATTCAGCCTGTGAAAAACAAACAATAGTGTTGCTTCTATTAACTCTGTCTTCAATGAACTTCCTAAACTCCCAGTTATCCCTTTAAATGTCCTCGTTAATAATATTTAAATGAATGCTGGTGTAATCTCAGCTTTCTTGATAAATAAACTATTCCATCATCCTCCAGCTTTTAGGCTACTCCAGTTGAACTGCTGGGAACACCACACCAGTTTATGTAGGTCATAGCCAGACAAACTGATCTGTCTTACGCCCTTCCCACACGTGCATACCCAAACTCAGTTTCTGCAATTACATGTGGACAAGGAAAACAAAGTGTGTGGAGTTTTCTTCATATCTGACACAAAGCAGGTGCTGCACCTGTTGTTAATAAGCCTTCATAGGTGTAGACTCAGTGTTATAACCTGCTTCAACTTGAGGCTAATTGGCTGGGACCAGCAATCAAAGTGGCAGACTCTACACATGAATGCACAAAGTGAAAGTGTTTATGGAGATATTTTAGGATGTGGACTCTTTCAGGAACACGACTGATCCAGGATCAGTCGTGTTCCTGACTCACCTGGGGTCATTTATCCACGTGTGTAGAAATCGAGTGCTAGATTTAAAGTTGTGTTGGATCAAATGTATTTGGGTCTTTAAAAAAGTCCACTTTATCCCATTTCCATTAAACGAGGTATTTTTTCACAATGCATTTATTATTTTCAGCCACCCAGACTCTCCTCAGNCCCCCCGCCAGGTAAGTCCAGCCACAAACAACAGAAAATCTGACCGTGAAACCTTTATTTTCTGCAGTGGTGCTGAGGGAGCCATGCTCACCTCCCCACGTTTGTTTTTACCCCCCAGTCCACAAGAACCCAGCTTGTCAATGGGCAGACTGACAGAATGCCTCGGGGCCACCCTGCATCTCCAGCCGGGCCGGGACATTAGCAGGCACACAGAGCTTGAAGCTCATGTCCGTATCACACTGTGCGTGTGTCATAGCTAACCTCCTCCTCCAGCTCTACACACTACAGGCTAATCCACTTACAAAACGTGAGTTGTCATGGTTGCAAAATACAGACCAGCATACAATCTGTAAAAGAATCATTTAGGAAGCATTGAATTAATAGACATTTGAAATCAAATAAATAATATTTTTAAATGAACTATGGATCAAATATTGTGAAAGGGTCAAACACATTGACAAATGCTCATAAATATTATCCAAGCCTGCTCCTTCCTTCAGCTCTGTGGTGCCCTGAAGTGTTTGTTGTTGTGTGACAAAAACAAAGGAATGCTTTTTTTTGTCAGCTGAATGATGACGTCATATTTTGCAAATTCTTGGAACACAATCAATAAGATATTTTTTGTTAACTGTAAAATGTATTGCATAAAGTAAATCAGCTTTGTCCAGCTACAATATTAAATTGCTGAACTGAGCATTAAAACTATTAATCGGAATTGTAACATTATTTTTATTTATGTTAAAAACCAAACAAAAAAAACACACCGGCCATTACTCAGGTGGACATTTCACTCTTGCTGTAAAATTTGATGGTGCTGTGCTGTATAGTTGTTTCTTTGCCATATTATTATTTTAGTGCTCCCACTGTATTCTCCATAAGAAGTCTTAGCCATAACACTGTTCTCAGTCACACAGACGCTGGAAATCACATCACAACAATCAGAGTCTCAATGCAGAATAACAATGATAAAAATGGATTTACAGTATTCCACTGTGTTCACAGCAGTTTGTTAGTGTGCAAAGTAAATGAGGGGCATTGGTAGAGACAGCATGTTATCCCGTGTGTGTGTGTGTGTGTGTGTCTAATTAAACTCTTATAATTTAACCATAAAGAGAAAACGACTGTTTGGTCATTTAAGGAAAAAGTTGTGTTCATTAATACATGTAAATACGCACGAGGGTCTGAATGAATCAGTTGTGCACGCTTAACTTTTAAGGCCAATCATAACTGCTCTGACCCATAACCATGTAATAAAAGGTCATTTTGGTTTGTTTGTCATTACTGATCAATATAAAGTTCTGTTTTGTCCTGTGAGTGCAGCTACGCTCCATTCTCAATTACGTTTTGAGGAAAACAATTTTTCTCCCAGTTAACTTTTATCTGTAACCTTTCAAGGATATTTTTGCCATTTACGCTCTTGTTTTCCTCATGTTGCTCCTTCTCAAGCATATGAACACATGAACCTCTGGGCCAAGCGGTATTACCTCTGCAGTGTAGGAACGATTCCCAGTATCTGATACAAAGTAGCAAATATTTGCTTCAGGTCCACCTAATGTCCATGGACAGAGCATACTCAATCTCTGAGGTCATTCTGAGTTATACTGCAGATTCAGCATCTTAAATTAAAAAAAAAGCTTAATGACAAAATTTACTTTTATGCCTTGTTACTGTGATTGTACTTCAGAGGATAATATTTCAACTAATACCCATCACTTTTTAGACTAATTTCCTGAAATTCTTAGGTGGATTAAGTGCGTTAGACAATGAATTACAGTGTTTTGAACAATGTTCTTGTGTTGAGGCTACATTTTGAAATAAACCTAGAAAAGAATATGAAAAAAAAAAGATTTATTATAGCAGGAAGCGGAGGATTGCAGAGCAATATAATAAGTATGCTTGTTATTAATTCAGTGTCTGATCTTGACAGTGTGGTTATCACAGCAGAAAGTAGGCCACCAATCCCAGCCAAAGATCATGTAATTTTCTGAAATGAACATCGTCAGTGCAAAGGCCAAAAAAGCAGAGGCACACCTCTCTGCTCGCTCTCCATAATGAGGTCAAGCATTAAATATGCCGCCTCTCAGAGTGAATTTCACTTCCGCTCTGATCTCGCTCTCTCGTTGACGTCTGTATTCTTAAGCTTTTTCTCTCTCTCTGTGACATTTCAGTTGTCACAATAGCTGCTCGTATAAACACCGCCAGTTAGTGAATCATCACAATTAACTTAAATCATCACAAGGGGACGTCAAAGCCGCCTGCACACCAAACAGAAATGAATAATGACGGAACAGCTGCTTAGATTTGATGTGAAATGAGGAAGTCAATTACGACGATACCTAGAGGACGTTTTTTTCTGTCACAATCCTCCGATACAAAATGAAGTGTTTCATTGATCTTGTAAAAGCCAATAAAGCATTTGTTAACCTTCTCTAATCCCTTTTCAGATATGTTTTAATCACTCGGTGCCCAATTTGTTTTCTCAGGCGCACATACAGGAGCGCTCCGTCGGTGCATTCCTCCGCTGCATTTCCCCGAAATCTAATGAACTCATCAAAGATGTCTTTTCATATATGATCCCCACTGACTGCTCGCTTAATTGCATTTTCCTCCATGGAAACACATCTGAGCCTGAGTGGATCACGATAGATATCAGAAACGTAGAATATTTATTTATATTTAGCCGCAGTTTGTGAGGCAAACACACGTCTAGGAGCGGGAAGGAGATATTTAGTGAATATTTAAAGAGGCCAGCGTTCAGCTGAGAGATTTAGCAGGAATGTAAAAGGACTGATCTCGGTGCATGTGATACATGGAGTATGCAGTTTTATTAAATGTTCATGCGCATTTTATCAAAGGGAAGCTTTTAAAGAATTAATGGAGCTTTGTGTGCTGCGTTGAGTGTTTCAGGATTGTCTGCACCATCTCAAGGTGGTTTTATATGGAAGATCCGTGTTCAGTGAATAAATCTCGTCTCATATTAATGACTCAGTGTCTTGTTAAGCCTCAGAAGAGTCAACAGAAGAAATATGAAGAAAATATAGCGTACTGTGACACTTTCAGAGTGATTTTGTTTCGCTTTCTGGATCAGGTGTTGAATGTCAGAGTTAAAGTCATTAGATGCTTTTGCTTAAACAAAGATGTAAATGTATCCCGCTGTAACCAGCAGCCTGTTACACCCACCTCGAGCTTACGCAGTACAAGTTGACAAATCCTGATACTTCCTCTTCCTGAAACCTCTCTGATATAGGCAGCGATTAACCGTAAGGTCACAAGCTCTGGTGGATACAGGCAGCCAAGGTGCCATTTATTAATGTTAAATAATCAATTGTGCTGGAGAAAAACTGTCTTATATGATAAAACCAGAAAGCAGCAGTATCAATGCAATTTTATTGTAACGCTGTCTGTTTTTATTAAACTCATTGCTTGATAGTTGATTGCTGATATTCACATTTTTGCTGATTTAAATTACTTTATTCCAGGAAGGATTTTAAGTGTTGGATTATAGTGAATCCTGAGTACAATTATTTTAAATCTGAGTGCATTATCATAAGTGGCTTTCAGTTTTTCTTGCTTCTCATTTGCATGACTTGTGTTTAGTATTTATGGTTTTTGGTTGCAGTGATTGAATGCCATTCTAAAGTGAACTGTGATTCTCCTCTCGGTTTCCATTTATCTCTATAGCTTTGTTATTATGTTACATTTAATAATATTTTTAGGTATGATCTCTGTGGTCATAGTACTTTTTAGTGTTTTTAGATTGTTAAATGAGATAAAATAAATGTTATCAATAAACTATGTCTCTAATTTTATTAAGTGGATCTGCTAGCATTAGGGCGGACTTAAGGTGATAATCAAAGATGCACTCTTAATTAATGAGAGAAGGTACAATTCTTTGGGCGCAGGTCCTGATGGTGATGTTTTCAATATCATAAAAAAATATAATTTTCCACGTTGCTTCCTGTTGTGGTTGTACATCCATCCATCTTCTCCTGCTTACTGGATCTGGGTTTTGTCCAAGCAGAGATGCCGTCTCGCCAGCCACCATCTCCACGTTTCTACTGGTGTACTGAAGAGTTCCCAAGCCACGCAAGACCCAACCTCACTCAGGGGGCATCCAGGGAGGAAGCAGCGTGGTCAGACCCCCAAACCGCCTCAACACAGTCCGCTCTGCTCTCAGCCTCTCCTAAATCACTGAGCTTCTGATCCTTTGAAGGTCTTTGTGGGTAATCCCAGTCATCCTTCAGAAGAAATTCATTTCCAGAAGGTAATTTTTTTTGGTCGCTAACCACGGCTTGTGACCGTAGGTGAGGGTAGAAAAGTAGCTTGACCAGTAAATTGACAGCTTCACCTCATTGCTCAGCGCTCTCTTCAGCACAGTAGACCAGCACAGTCCCTGTGTAAAATCTCTCCACTGTTCCCCCACTTTTGCTCTTTGACTGTTGTTTGCATTTGTAAAGTTTGTCTTACTTTCAAGGTAAGCAAAGAACAATTAGAAAACTGCAGCTGATGTGTGATTTATGTGATAAATTACAATCATGTTCTTTTTGAACCAAACACTGAGGCAACGGAGTCTTAACATCGATAAATCGAGGCGGTGAGGGAGAGCCCAAAGGATACTAAAGTTAATACCCGCTCGAGCCGCAGCCTGTTCACCCTTCTGCCATCTGGCAAGTCACACAGAAATATCTGCTGCCGTACCACCAGACTTTGGAGAAGTTTCTCTTCTCAGGCCGAGAGTGAAGCTTGTGAACTCGCCCTCCTAACTGCACCACAAATATTAGCTTTATTATTTTCTCATGACATGCTTAATATGGTTCACTTCTACTGAGAAGAAAACAGATCAATGTGCCCACTGTAAAAATCACAAACACATTAATTCACAGGACGTTTCTGATGATCGAGCGCGCGTGTCGCACATGTGGCTGCTGGTCACACAAAGCCTTCATCACTCTCCGCACAGAGCTCTTTGTAATACACCTGGGGAGAAAATAATTACACTGAGGCTGTGGGGATCAAAACACATGCATTATAGTGCTCCTTTTTCAATATGTAATTTACTGTATTAGTGAAAAAACTTATTAGTCTGGCAAAACACCAGAAGCAGAAAATATATATATATATATTTATACATATACTACAGGTCTACTATTGACTTGTAACCTGGATGGACATGATTTAGTACCAGAATGAGAGATTTTCTGGTAATAAAAAACAACTATCCCAAACTGTCTTTGTCAACATAAACTCTTTTTATCCTGCAAAAAAAACCTGTGTGAGCGATTGTGTTGTTTTAGACTCAAAACTAGTTTTCTTGATTCTGGTGCTGGGAACCAGACTCTCTTTAAAATAGTGATATTTTAAACAGAGGAAAGCCATAAATGGTCAGCCTTTTTCTAACTGTTCTGTCATGAGCTTTAACATGCTAAGTGGGGCCTGCAGAGTCTGAGATGGAGCTCTTGGATTTTTAAGCAGTTTCTTTGACCTTGGGGTGAATTTACTGGGACGTTCACATTTGAAAATGGCCTTATAACCCTTCCAGGACTGATGGGCAGCAACCATTGCTTCTCTAAGATCATTGCTGATGTCTTTCCTCCTCGTCTCCTTGTCTCCTTGTTTCCTTATTTCCTTGTTTCCTTGTCTCCGTGTCATGTTAACACACATCTGAATGCCCCAGAACAGTAAACTGTCAAACCTCTGCTTTTATAAAGGTACTCACACTTGCTGATGATCAGGTAATCACTCACATTTGATTAGCAGGACTAGAGGTAAACATGGCTCGTAATTCCTATTGGAAACATACAGCAGTAACGATATCTACAGCTGTTTTAGTTTGCCTTACAAAAATATCCTGAGCTAGACTGAATCCTATTATATCAAGAAAACACTGCATCCAAGCTCTTCTTGGATCATACTGCGTGGATTATACAAGTTTATACTATAAGATTTTATGCAGCAGAAAGTTTCCTATATTATTTACACTGTTTACTGTTGCTGTGGGATTACCTGTTCCCTCATTATTTGAAACTGTGGCTATGTTTATTATGAGCATCCAGGTGAGAGAAAGGAGGAAAACATACGTAAAATTTTTTTGCCAATCAACTACTTTGAGCTTTTTGGTGATACAGTTTTTCATTGATCCCTGAAGCAAGTTAAAGTCAAACAATGTCACTGTTGTCAATACTGTGAAAGGGGGGATTTGATGGCTGAGGTTAATGAGCCGCAGTGTTTCCCTGAATTTACACAGACAAGCTGCACCATGAAGAGTAGGTGAAAGTTATATTGTCTAAAAATCACACAAACAAAGCGGTTTTTCGCTGCCAACGAGGATCCCTGATGGTGTCAGAGAGGAAACGCCATCTGTGCACAGCAGCCGAGCCTGCCAGGACAACAACTGCAGCATTCAGAAAGACTGACAGATCAGGATTACGCTCAGATTTTCCAACCACAGCAATCACAGACAAACAGCAGGGAGATGCTCTTAAATTAGGAACAACCTGTGCAAACACTCCTGGTACGCCTTTTAAAACTTGAGAAAAGTTTAATTATTCTCTAATGTACATGCAGCTTCGCTCTTTAATGTTTGTTTTTTTTCTAGGAAGAAAAGCACCGCCTGTGAATACTCCGTGTTCTGCTTGTGATTTGAAACTGCACTGCACCAGTTCTCAAGTGGTACCATTTTTATGGTTGTCAGACTGGAGGTTAGTGTCACCGCAGATCCCACGGCAGATTTCCATGAGAGCGTCTGCATTTTTGAAGTTTTAATAAAGCAAAGGCTTCACTCTGAGATGAAAGATGCAGTTTATTTTTATTGAATCAAACCGTTAAGTTCCCCTGGATCACAGAACTTTCTTACCAACATCAAAAACATAAGTTAAAAAAACAAAAAACAAGCTGGTTGTGCAAGCTGTCATTGTGATCTATTTTAAAGTTAAGCATGCTGAATAAGTGCCTGTAAAATGTATGTATACTGTTTTTTCACATTTAGATAGAAAGGTGGATGAAAATTGAGCTTTCTAACATTTTAAATGGGAGTAATTAAATAGGCTTCAGCCCCCTCGTCACCCGGAAGAGGATAAGCGGAAGATAAAGGATGGATGGATGAATTACCGTGAGGTCTCTCTCTTACCAAACCGAAGTAGAAAAGTTTGAGTTCCTCACATAAATGTTGACTTTTTTCTTTCTTTTACACATTCCTAAATTATGAGGTTTAAACACTTATTTGAGACCAGTATTCAAGGACAGCTTATGCATGATCTAGTTATGCAACTTGTGGATCGCTCTCTGTATTTCAGTTGAGAAATGCAACAGAGGAGCAATGGCCAGAATTACGACAATAAGAATTACGACACAGGTGCATGATGATGCACTTTAATGTGCAGATTCGTGACACCAAAAATGAAAGCGATAGCATGATGCTTTATGAAGATCACAAAGATCCTCAGGCAGTTAACTGAAGACTAAATTATGGGATTATATAAGCTTTTGGAACTGAGCCACCGTATGTGACAAAATGTGTCTGGATTACCTCAATGACAGACTGTGCCTTCTGTTAATGTCCCAGCATGAGCATTTAATTGAGCTGCCAGCCCCCAAAAAAATAAATAAAAAGATGATAACGGTGCAAAACATGCTGGCAGATTTGGGGTCAAACTGCTCTCGGGTCAGTCTCATGTTGATTAAAGGTCTGTGGTGGTGAGGTGATGAACCTTTGGAGGAAGTTATTGCCGCTGTGTGGAGTGGCAGCTCTTGAGCAATCTCAGTGGGGAAAGGTGGTGGGCTGGGACCAGAGGTCACTGAGGTTAGACCACAGTCTCTAGCAGTGTCCTGAATTTACAAACAGTCCACAGAGAGGTACAAAAATCCTGTCCAAAGGCATTGTTCTGGAGGAAATTGCGGGAGAGCGATTTCATCTTGATATGTGTCCAGGGAGTACGCTGCCTGGATTATCCCCACTTTGGTTACCTAAAAAATTCCTTTTTATGATTCATTTTTATGAAGTCTTCTCCTTCCACCCTCAGAGCGATATCAGCATTACTGTAAATCTAAACGCACAACACAATAGTTGTTTAACTACTGTGTTGTTTTACCCTTTTTCTGATGAAAAAGTATCCTTGAGTGTTAATATGGTCAGTGGGAGCAGGCGTTAAGTCTCTTTAAGTAATGTCTTAGGGGTACAAGAAGTCGTCCTTTTAGGTTCACAAAATAACTCTTTAGTCCAAAGTTAAAGTCATTGCAAACTGAGCCAACGTCTCAAGTTTTTCAGGGTAAACTCGATATAATCCTGGTCACCAACTTTGAAACCTTCTTATCTATTAGGGCAAATCTTAAGTGATGTCTGACCTAAACTAATTCATTTCATGTGCAGCCAAGTTAGAGGACTTGAGGACAATTCAGAGTCTTTTCATAATACTCCCTGAGAAAGTGCGCATACATCTGTCTTTGCTTTCAGATCTCTATTAATATTGTGTAGAAACAGCTGCAGGTCCCACAGGCTAAATATTTCAACATAAAAGCCTCAAGCCTCCGAGGACCTCTCTCCTGCTTGGTTACTTTCTGCTACTTGTTATTGTTTTTAACCAGCTGAAAGCGTGGCACGTTAACAGTCTTGCTTTCAGGTCTCACGACTTTACAGAGTCTTCAGTCTCACAGCAATTAAAATATAAGAAGCTTAAACGCTCTGTCTTTGCAACTTCATTGTCCATCTCTGAAATACAAAGCTCCTCCAAAAATCAATTCAGACATCTCATGAATCATGTATTTTAAAAAAGAATACCCATAAAAACATCGATGGCCATCATGCTAAAAGCCATAGCTTCAAGTTTTGTTTTGTTTTTTTGTTTGTTTTTTTATTGAAACAGTTATGTTTTAAACCAAAATCTTCCACATGAAAACTAACTGGAAACACGGACACGGATGATGCATCAGTCACTGCTGTCCAGCAAATATCCTGACTCGAGGTTCAGGCAAGAACCTCAGCAGCACCCTTATTTTTTTTTAATACAGTCAAAATAGAGCAGTATGTTATTAGAACTTGTTGGATATGTTGTTCAAATATCATGACCTTCAGAAAAAAAATAAAACAGCTGTCTTTGTTACCGAATAACATGGCTGCCTGCTTGCCTTAATCAATTAAACGTGTAAGCTCTTAAGCTCATTCCTCTTGATATGTGTGATATGCATAATAATGACCTCATTACTGGAGGCGTCAGCATTGTGTTAGGGAGATTGGCTGCAAAACACACTTTTATCATTTGTAATTTATCCTTCAGAGGGACCGAGGAGGGGAAAAAAAGAAACAAATGGCGAGAGGAGACTTGGAGGCTGCGACAGAGAAACGAGACACGGTGTGAAATTGAAGCTGGTCTGAGTCATCCCAACCATGAACGCACATCCAGCCATATGTGGCGTCTGTACTATCTGCCCATCACTGACAGCATGCTGCAATATAACATATAAAACATGTCGTGTGATACCTTGTGACAAAAAGGTGCACAAAGGAAAAGGAAAAATGACCTTTTCTCCGGCGACTTGGGACCTTGGACATGTTCGTTTTTAAACAGCACTGTTTCCTTCGACTCCATTTTCAAGATCTTTCTCTGTTGTCAAGGTTTCAGTGTGATGGTTATCTATTTAAAGGACAATTTTTGTGTTTTTATTTAATAATTGGATGGCTCTCTGGCCTGAGCAGAGCCTTGAATATGCTTCAGATCAGAGTGTCTGGCATGTATTTTTTCTTTTTTTTCTGCAGAAAAGTCAGTCTAGTTTTCAGCACGAGAAGTCAGAAAATAATCATTTTACTTTTTTATTCCATAACATGCTCTGTGCAGTTTCTTGTGAAATGCGTTAAGCATGACTCGCATTTAAAGGCGCTTTGTTCATAACTTATTCATGAGTTTTGTAATTCTTTCTCATGCAAACAGACAGAATGTCAAACAGGGAAACGTGTGAAAGAGGCGAGAAGATGCAGAAAAGAAAAGATTTGAGTGCAGTCTCAGGTCTAGATTTAGATTTATTCAGCTCTAACAGTGGACATTTATGGTTGAAAATATAAATTAATTTAAATTTAAAACATGCATCTATAGCATATAGTAGCTTCTCATGCATACTTCATTATATCTCATGAGCCTCTTATGAAGTCTCCATTTTTGGAAAAGTATAAGTAATATTTATAGTTCAGCTGATGTGGCTTTAGTTACAGGGTTCTGGTTAAAACGAATAAATGTAGTCTGCTGGCAGGAATGTTTTAATGCGTTCCCTCTGTTGGCGTCTTTTCCTCAGCCGAAATCTGGAGACCTCAAGTGATCAATCCCTGCTCTGTGACAGTGACGTGTGCAGGTATTCTCACTAACAAGGGCCAACAAATGTGTTTAAAACAATCATACTTAATCACGTGATGATTACAGCCTACACTGAGTTTCCTGTGTGACCGCATAGCTTCCACTTTCTCCTTCGTAACTTCAGTCACTAAAGCAGTGATATTTTATATAAAATATATAAAAGTACTGGTTATATAATGTTGCTGGTATGATGTCAATATGACAATCACCAGATCTTTTCGTTGAGTATTTTTGCTGTGTCATATCACACAGAAAAAAGGCGCCGTGTCGTGAGTCACACCTGAGTTGCGTTACTCATGCAGGCTGTGAGGTTAAAGAAAAAGCAGGACTGCGTGGTGGTATAGACTATAAAATTATCATTGAAAATAGTGATAATTGATAACATACTGATTTCGGATGCGCACCAGTGTAAAAGTCAATCAGTTGTTATGCAAAGTTCTTTAGTGCACTGTGTGAAACTACAACTGAAATTAAAAATATGCACAATATCAAAAAAGATGTGGCTGGTTGAACAACGTTGGACAGGATGTGACTGATTAAGACTTCTCCTTCTTTCTCCCTTTATGTGTCGCCACAGCAGCTCATCTGCCTCCATCTCACCCAGTCCCAGCATCCTCCTCTGTCACACCAGCCCTCTGTACGTCCTCCTTCACTCATCTGTGAACCTTCTCTGTGTGCTTCCTCCTTTCCTCCATCCTCTAAATTAGACATGACACCGTTAAGGACTCAAGAGCTAATTAGCGGCTGAAAATTACTTTTCAGATATCAATAATCATTTTCATTTTGCTCACAGTGAGTTCTTTTGTCTCAACTCAGCCACTAGTCCAAGTTATATGGGCCAAATGTTACGGTACCTTGGACTGCAGATCTGCTTTCAAAAATTCAAGACTCTGTAAATGTGATTGGACATCATGTAAAACATGCCAAAAAACAAAAGATCTGCTATTTAAAGGCATAAAGTTGAAATATTTCGGCTTCTAGCTTTATGTGCGACAGATTCGGACTGATCTCTGCAGGAACCTCGATCACATCGGAGATGGGTACCATGCCAGACTTGTATCTAAACATTTGCACTAAATTAGTTTGAACCTAAAGGTGACCTGTCGGTAAAGAAACCAGTGAAATCAGATCTGTTTGGAGCCGTGGCTTCGGCTGGCCTGAAACACTCTGACCAACAAGCTCGTTCTCACGTATGCAGCCTTTTCTCCACCTGGGCAGCAGCAGCAGCAGCAGAGTCTTGGAAGCCCTGCTGCACTCTGTGGTGCAATGTGACCTGGATGAGAGTTCGAGGAGACTTATCTCATGTGGGGCAGCACAGATTGCATTGTATCCACAGGGCCAAGGACCACAGTGCTGGGAAACCTCAGGGACACAAAGTGCTGAAAGCAGATCTCTTACAGAGAAAGCCTTATTCTCTCACCACTCTCCAGTCTTTTCAGCCCAGCCTCTGGTCTGAGGCTAAATGGAAAAATGGAGACACGTAGCTGCTTCATTATGCCAAATAATCAAATTTCATGAAACAAAAACTTGTACATTACAACAATTTGGAGCATGCAGGTAGCAGTTACTTCACCTGCATACTTGTCAGGTTTTTGTTGATTCATTTTGCCCCTTTGGCAACGGTCACCAGCGGGAGCAAATTAAAGTTGACTTCAACAGTTAATCCCGGTGTTAAATTGGCTTTCATAATAAATCTTAGAAAACATCATGAATTTGTATTTGTTGGTTTTTGACTAGAGTCCAGAAGTTAAATGAGATTAATTACATCCACCTGTGATGGTCCTTCTTAATGAGGGTGCATGTATACAGCAACGGCCCCGGGCAGGTTACACAAACCGAAACAAACCATAAAACCCGTCTTTTAATGGAGTCAGATGTGCAATGAAAATAAATGCACGAAGAAAGTCTTCATGAAAATACAACAAACTTTTTATGTAGCTATCTCATAGATGTGACCAAAGGCCATGATACCTCCACTCCATTTGTTAGATTAAAACTTTTTTGCCAGTGTTCCTGTCAGGGTGAAATATTTTGTTGTCTCTGTGAACAGTATAAAAGTCCAATTTACTCTGAGGATCAGGACAAATCAAAGGACCTCAGTACGCTTCAGATGAGGTCATTGTACAATTGTGTGAAGCATGTTTATACCTGGTCAAACAGTCACACTTGAGTGCATCACAAAAGTCTGCTCTCAATTACAGAGTTGAAGAGCAAGGTGGCAACCGTGCACGCTGTCGGACAATCTTGTCAAAGCCGTCCATTGTGCTGCACTTAATTGTACCCAGCGAAGAGCCAGAAATAAGGAAGATTACAAAGGAGAGCTTGAGAAAGAAGTCCAAACCATGCCTGCCTTCACGCCATGGCACACAGTGCACAGAAGCCAGACAGTTTCAGAAAGTTACACGTTCCAGACAAAGGTTCTCAAGGACGGTTGGAAGCAGTCGGTGCTGAAAGCAGGAAGTGTAAAATCCTGCAAGACAAAACAGTGGGCTGGTGGAGGCATAAATCAGGGTAAAGGGTAAGGTAACTGAGGGTAAGGTCCGTTTTATGCAATAAAAATAATTGGCTATATTCTTTCACAATATTAAACACATGTAAGAAGGCAAATCTCTCCCATCTGCAACGAGCTCCTTTTCTTTTCATTTCTATTAACAGTTTTCATGACATCTGTTTCAGACGTTGAGTGATTTCTATTAAAATCTATCAGACTACGTTTCACAGTGGAAATGAAACTAAAGGGGCATTAAGTGTGACGCTAAGTGGTTCCGACCAAGCTTCTGCACGTGTCACCACTCTCATAAACCATGTGTTAACGGGCCAGTCTGAACGTATATACATATAATTTAGAGTTAAAACTTGTGGCAAAATTTTGCAGTTGAGTCTGCGCCTGCTTGTTAAAAGCAGAGCCACCTCTAAAAATGCTCTACTCTGGATCTTGGCAAACTGAGCTGGATCTCTGGCCAAGAAATCTGTCCTGAACGCAGAATCATTATCTACACGCTCATCACCAACTTGACATGGTGGATCTGTGAACAAATTCAATTTCTCTCCAAAATAATGCCTCTAACAAGAGCCAACAGCATGGCAGCACGTCGCACACGATCAGCCACAATGTCATACAAGTCAAGAGTGGCTCAGCCACGTCTTGAGACATCTTGTCGGGGAAACTGACCGCACATCTATTCGGTGCCTCTGGCCTTGGCTGTTCCTAATGTAAGCACGGATGCACACTCGCCTCCTCAGGCCGGATGCTGGTCTCTACCCTTCAGATCACAAGTTCAATTAATTTCCCAGTTGGCGGCACCCACAGTCATTTCACCGGGGCCTGTTGTCTGGAACTGGAGAAAAATGGGAGGAATATGATGCACCCAGAGCTGCAGCCGCTCAGCTGCTCAGCCGCTCAGCTTCTTCTCCTCCTCCTCTCTATCCCCTGCACCCATGAAGGCTCCAATCGCCCGGAGCCATATCTGATCTGATAGGGCCATGGCTGTGCAGCATATTAATGCTCATATCACGACGATAAGGGGAGATGAGACGGATTCATGCATCATTACTGCTCTGTAAAGACATCTCTTTTCCATCTCATACAGCAGAAATGTTGGAATTTATGAGAAAAAAATGCAGTTCATTAAGGAGTTGGAGCTAACTCACTGTCCGTGGATCAAATAGCTGCTGGACTCCATTGTAAATAAATACAACAGTGACCGCTTCAGACATGATTGGAGGTCAAGTTAAAGTCTGCATTGCAACACAAACATTTCAGAGCACATATAGTGGAATAGCACCACTGCAAATGCCCGAATCAGCTCGATACGCTGACACGGTCTCACGGAATTGGTTTCATCGGGACTACGAGGCTCTGATTGGGCAATCGTTTGCTCTGAGTTATTATGAATGATTAAATTCACAGGACACCAATGAGCAAAAGGTGTATCGGTGGCATTGATCGATAAAGAAATCACTGCATAATTACAGCTTCACATAGACTCTGCTGTTGGCAAAGTTCAAATGTGTCAGAGCTGCAAGGATTACTGGACAAAAAGGAATTTGCAGCAATATTGATAATCAATTGCAACTTATTAAAAACGCCAAATATCTACTAATTTGAGTTTCTCAAATGTGAAGATTCGCATGTAGAAAATCTTTAGGTTTGGACTGTTTGGCCAATTAAACGCACTGACGGTGCCTCCCTGTGTTAACTATTTTCTGATGCTTGAGGGCTTTTTCTATACTAAGGTATAGAAAATAAGCAGATTAGGCAAAAATGAAACTGTCTACTTTTTTAGAATGAGTCTAACACCTCTGTCTATACTCTATGATTCTAGCAGGTAAGAAATGACTTGTAAAAATCAAACATTTGAATCCAGGGTGTTGCAATAACATTGGTATTTGAGAATTAAGTATAGATAATGTGTCCATAAGACACATATGATATAATAAATTAGTAATTGTTATTGTTATGCAGCTGTTCTTTTTGCATACATACAGTAGTTGCAGCTACACATTCTGCTGCCTCTACAATTCACTCATTTAAATCTGCTGCCTCAAAAACAGCCAGTGAACAGAGTGATACATGAATGAGGCTGATTAAATTATCGCCATTTGGAAAATATCTATAGATATTGGAATAGCAACAATATTGTGAATTTTCTTTTGCCACAGTAATCATGAAGTGAAAATCAGACACCACGACAGCTCTGCTTGGAACAAGCAAACTGAATTACACTTGTATTTACTTCTTTGGACAGGCTTTGGGTCTTCAGCTGCACTCTTAATCACTGCAACTGCATTGTATCAGCAACACTCACACTCTGACAAACAGAACTTCACACTTGTGTAACCACTGATTTGCGAGTGTGTGTGATCAGAAAACTTTGGACAAAAAAAGGATGCAGAGTGATGGATAGAGATAGATTTTCCATCAGTGGTTAGCTTTCAGAAGAATCACTGGAAAACACTTGACTCTATATGCAAACTGCTCGCCTTCAACTCGAGCCAGACTTTGTTTCAAGGGTGACCTGGTTTCACTTCTGCTCAGCATATCTGCACTGCTGGTTAAAAAAAACAAAAACAAAAAAAAACGCAGATATGGCCTCAGAACCTCTGTGTCTATCCATCCATCCCTTTTCTATACTGCTGCTTATCCCAGATGTCACTGGATCCTACCCATGAGGCACAAGGACACTCTCTGGGCAGCGCTCTAGTTTAACATTGGGCTCACTTTCCATTTAACAGGACCTGAATCCAGAGAAAACCCCAGCTGGGCCTGTCCCCAGCCTTTTTACCGTGACGCCATGGGCTGTGCATCAGCTCAGTGGTACGCACTTAAATTAACACTAATTCAATTCAATTCAATTTTATTTATATAGCGCCAAATCACAACAAACAGTCGCCTCAAGGCGCTTTGTATTGTGGGTAAAGACCCTACAATATATAGA
>JASGAU010379925.1:0-28104 GCA_030220045.1 Australoheros facetus
TGTGTGTGTGTGTGTGTGTGTGTGTGTGTGTGTGTGTGTGTGTGTGTGTGTGTGTGTGTGTGTGTGTGTGTGTGTGTGTGTGTGTGTGAGAGAGAGAGGAAAATGCTATACAGTAGTGTAGTATTAAAAGTGCTGTGTGAATATGTGTGTGCTTTTAAGTGTTTGGTCAGAAGGACTGCCAGAGTCCCACTGTATTAATAAAGTTTAGCCTATTTAAAGCCTGGAAGGAAAGCCAGTAAAAACGCCAGTTGCGTAAGTTAACAGGCTTCTCACAGCTATCAAAGCTCTATCAGACATAGGTGAATCTGATGGATTACAATTGGTATTTCCATTACATTAAAGTTTAGAAGCTCTTGAGACCATTTTAGTTTATTTCAGCTGCAGCTCTGAGATTAAAAAACAAACATAAAAACAGAAGTCAGTTCAGAACAAATTAGTATAAATAGATGCCCAGTTTTAGGATCATATATTAAGGCATCCATCCATCCATCTTCGTCCGGTTATCCTTTTCATGGTCGCGGGGGGGCTGGAGTCTATCCCAGAGATCATGGGGGCAAAGCTTACAGAACAATAAAATTGTTTATAGCCAACAGGAAAAATACAGTTGCATCTAAGAATCTGTATCTCATCAGGGAAAGAGAGACACTTGAGATGCCATTAAAGAACTTTATGCCCTTCTACTATCCACACATGAAGGTCCAAGGGATCTTCAAGAAACAGTGACACTATTGTACAGAGAACTGATTGATTGTTTTGGAGCAGGTTTGGACTGCAGTGTAAGTTATGAACCACCTTTGTAATACTGAAAAGCCAGAGTTAACCTTGAAATTACCAGGATGAGCCAAATCTCGCTTTATAGTATAGGCCTCTGCTGTCTTTTGTGTATTCTTTGTGTGTACAGTTCCTTTTGAAAATAGTTGTTTCTAATAAAGGAAATGTTTGCAACCTTTTTTTCAATTTTTGTTTTCTTTTGTCTTTGCAGCATGTCAGGATTTGGTATGAATCGCAATCAAGCTTTTGGGATGAACAACTCATTATCAAGCAACATCTTTAACGGCACAGGTTGGTGTGTTCACCTTTGTGTTTCAGCCTAGTGACCATTAGGTTTCAGCTACTTTAAGATTAATATCACTCTATCTGTGTGTGTAGAAAACATTAAAAACTGGTTGCAATCTGATAAATAAATGTTACTCCCTGTGCAAAATCTTGGTTTTCCATCACTGAAAGAATTGAAAGAGGATCTTGTAACAGCCTACCAGCAGCATACAGTCATGTACATCTTTGAACTGAATTGTGGGAAATTAGGTCAGAATGAAAATCAGATTAAACTGATCTGGCTCCTCTGAAAATCTTTGCCATTGTCCTAATTTGCCTTTGATTGCATAAATATACATTGAAAAAGGAAAGGACTATTATATTCTTAATTTACCTTGTACTGAGGCTACATTATAAAACTTAGAATTTGTATATAATTACACAAATAGTGTAGTTAAGATTTCATGTGTTGTTAATTGTCCTGTTGATGCAGACGGAAGTGAAAATGTAACAGGACTGGATCTGTCAGACTTCCCTGCATTAGCAGATAGGAGTCGGAGAGAAGGGACTGGAAACCCTACACCAGTTCTTAACCCACTGACTGGACGAGCGCCTTATGGTAGGCTATTAGTCTGAAGAAAATGTCTTATTATTTTCCACACATAAATTTACAGGCAGGACATTCCATTAACATTGGAAATGGATTTCAGCTGCTTGATGAGCTTCATAATGTTAGCTAAGCCTTTGTTACATTGCACATTACAGACTATTATTGCTGATTATACCCTTTTGCTTTTATTTTTTTCTGTGCTGTTACACTTTCATCATCAAGTTGGCATGGTGACAAAGCCATCAACTGAACAGACACAGGATTTTTCCATCCACAATGAGGACTTCCCCGCACTGCCTGGGCCAAACTATAAGGACCCCACGTTGAACAATGATGACAGCAAAACTGTAAGTGACACAGCACACTGGCAGGATTTTTGTGTGTGTGTGTGTGTGTGTGTGTCAAGGTTACAGATTAAAAAGAATTGATGTTTTATTTTTTCTGTATATTCATTTTTCTTTTTCTTCCTTTAGAATTTGAACTCCACAAGCAAGAGCACATCCAACGCAGATGGGCCCAAGTTTCCTGGAGACAAGACGGCCTCAGCACAGAACAACAACCAGAAGAAAGGGATCCAGGTGTTGCCCGATGGTGAGACCTCACTGCCAATCGTATCGCTCCAATTCCACTGAGACAACCCTTCTTAATCACACAACTTGGGTGAGGCAGTTGGGCTCCCTGCCCTGCATTTGGGGTTAGATAATTATTGACTAGGCTACAGTGAGGAAACCAAAAGAATAATGTTAATTGTAATGCAGACCATCATCACCTTTCCATTAACTTATCTGTGATCGAGAGTTTAAAGAGGTATTCGCTTGGTTTGCTCTCCAGTGCGTGCACAAAGTGTGGTTATAAATACGGAGGTGTTTTGACAGTAAGTACTAACTGTAGATCAGAGCCCAGTTTCTACAGTTTGTTTGACTCTTGAATAATCCTGCCGCTGCAGGTCGGGTGACGAACATTCCTGCAGGAATGGTGACAGATCAATTCGGCATGATTGGCCTGCTGACGTTTATCCGAGCAGCTGAGACTGATCCAGGGATGGTCCATCTGGCATTAGGAAGTGACCTCACAACGCTGGGACTCAACTTAAACTCACCAGAGTAAGAAAAGTTTCATTAACCTGCAAATGACTGACTTTTTTTACTAGTTAAAAAAAAAAAAATCAAACAATAAAAGAAACATGTTGTCTTTGATACCTTAGAATGAGATTTTTATTATCTACAGAGGGGGTGGGACCTCTTCAATGGAGGCTCCACTGTCACTTTTGTACTCTAGGGGACCTTTTGCATTGTTAGCGGTCATTATGCACATTTGGCACGGGAGGAGCACTAAATTATACACGCTGGTCTTTTAAGTTTCAGGGTCTATGAGTTTTGATATACATCAAATTTCACTCTTACTCAGAAGTAAGAAAGAAATAAGAAAGAGACTTCATTAGTTAAGTTTCCCCCCCTGCTGACAGCATCAGTAGGTTGGTTAAAGTTGGTATTGTTTGAGTTTTTGACATTTCTTCCTGTTATATCTAAAACATTTAGCAAACAGTCTGCTTTTGATTTTAATACTAGCAAGAACTGATTGCAGCTAAACTCTTTGACAGAAACTTGTACCCCAAGTTTGCCTCTCCTTGGGCTTCCGCACCTTGTCGACCTCAAGACATCGGTAAGACATTAATTTGATGTATGACAGTCCTGAGTAGCTTTCAAGACCAGAGTCAGAGCAGGTGTGAAGACATTTGCATTAGTGCTAAGGAGGAGCAGAAAAAGGAAAATACAATCTTATTCTTTGTGTAAAATATTTCCTTTTGTAATCATTTTTCAGTCATTTCTTTTTCTAAAATTGGAACTAAAACTGTTGTTGTGCAAATTGAATTACAAAAATACATGTGGTCCATTTTAAATTAGTAAAAAGAACCAAAAAACATACAATTTTATGGCAAGTAGTTGGCTGTTAAATAATGAGAAGATTCTGACCAGCCTCCTTGTTTTTTAACCAGCTTGTTTTTGGAGACTGTTCTGGTAAAATTACTTTTTTTGGCATCAGTAGCACAAATCTTCAAGTGACAGTAAATTAAGGCATTTATAAACCAAGATTTTCTGTGATATGTGCTGTAGTCACCCTTGTGTGTGCTGTTAACGTATATCTGTGCCTGCATTTTCAGACTTCCATGTTCCATCGGAGTATTTAACCAACATCCACATAAGGGACAAGGTAATCATGAGCCTCAGGCTACTGTAAAATGTTCAAAGATTAATATAGTAAAATGACATTGCCTTATTCTGTCCTGGCTTGTCCTGTCTCTAGTTGGCTGCAATCAAACTGTCTCGATATGGTGAAGACCTGTTGTTCTACCTGTACTACATGAATGGAGGAGATCTACTACAGCTTCTGGCAGCAGTAGAGCTGTGAGTACTAAGTTTTAGTTGTGGCAAGTCATGCTGGGAACAGCCCTAAAGGTGCCCATCTGTTGAGAAGATGAAGATGACCTTACTTAGTAATGAACAACTTATATTAATTTCCTTTTCACAATAACTGCATCTTATCTGTTCACCAGTGGAAAGTTTTTAATATGAAGCAGTAACTGCAAAGACAGTTGACTTAACGATATTCCTTTAAGCAGTAAAAGCAAGCTGGAACATTAACCCTGATGTAAAACTGAAACTAAATTTGGTCAGAAGATCCAAATCTAATGGACTTTTTTTCAACACACAAGTTCAGCCACTGAGTAAAGGTTTACCAACTCAACATTAGGAAAAACCATAGAAGGCATATTAAAGATATGCCTTGTAGCTTCCTGGTCTGAAAATTGAAGGCTGTGCAGAAATGTTTTTAAATCTGCATTCTTTCTAAAGGCTATATTGTGTGTAGAAGCCTGTGAAAAAATGGCCATACTCATCACTTGATGCAATGTGGTTTTTTTGTCTCAGTTTCTAGTTTCTTGTCCCATTAGGAGTTAAATAAATGACAACCCCGACTGTGAATTAAGATGCAGCTACATTGTGATTGACAGCTTATCGTATCATAAGTGTGTTCTCGGTTTCCCAGTTATTTTCACCCCTTGATTGTGATGTCTTGTTTTAAACAACACCACATGGTAATGGTCAAAAATGGCCAAGTCCAGGCTTTAACTACATGGACTCCATGAGTCCATCTTTTATATACGCTTTGTGAGGAAAAATTGATTGATTCTGACATTTCAGTTTGTACTCTTCGATAAACACTTTAAAATGTTACAATATTTTTGTTTTAAAAAGGAATTTTTCTACTTGGTGTGAACACTAGATTTTTCAGCTTTTGTACAAATAGCTGGAAGTGTATGTGAAACTTTGATCCATGTGGTTGTTCTTAGAATTAAATTTGAATGATGGTCACTGTTTGTTTTTGTTTTTTTTTAATGTTTTTGTAATACTCCTTTTTATAATTTCTTCTTCACTCCAGCTTTAACCGGGACTGGAGGTACCATAAAGAGGAACGGGTTTGGATAACTAGGGCACCTGGCATGGAGCCCACACTGAAGACCAACAACTACGAGAGGGGCACCTACTACTTTTTTGATTGTCTTAACTGGAGGAAAGTAGCCAAGGTAAGAGATGATATTATGAGATAAATCTGGGACAATTTTTACTCATTAAAAAAAAAATTTTTTTTGGATTAGAGTTATCGTGTTAAAACTGTGTCTGCTTCTCTAAGGAATTTCATCTGGAGTATGACAAGCTGGAAGAGAGGCCTCATGTGCCAACAACATTCAACTACAACCCAGCCCAGCAGGCCTTCTAAGGCCCAACCAGTCCAAAGGCCGCAGCTGTTCCTGTACATGACACTGTTGTCCAGGAGGGACTGTGGGGTCCACACAGCTTGGTTTTTTAATTCCTTGAGGATTTGGCTATTTGACTGTGGGGGTCATCACCACCATTAAAACTGCCCTGCTTTTTCAAATTTACAAGCTGCCCCAAAACACCAACGATTGTTCTGTTTTTATTCTTCATGTTCCTCCTGTTTTTTTTTTTTTCCTTCTTGTTTCGAGCAGGGTCTGTGTTATGTTTACGTCTCTGAATCTGAAGCCTGTTTTCTCCCAGCAAGGAGGACTGACCTTGTCGCACAGGACAGTGACAGAACAAAGGTTATACTTTGTATTTACACCAAGTGTTAACTGAATTAAAGACAGGGAAAGAAAAGTTGACATTCTAGGAAGAAAGTTAAAGGGTGAAAGAAATGCAATGTTTATTGTTGCACTATATTTAGTAATAAAAGAACACAAAATTTGTTTGTGCTTTTTTTTTTCCTTTTCTTTTTTTTAAAGTGAACACTCCCTGATAACACCCTCCCTCATTTTCTTTTAGTTTTTTTGTTTTGAGTCAGGGAGTTCAACTACATCTCACCTTCTTACATCCCCCCTTACCAATTTACAATTTATCTTCTAACCTGTTTTTGCACCACCAAACTTTTTCTGTCACATACCGTTTTTCCCTCTGTACAACTCGGCAACGTCTGTGCCAGCCAGACATGGACACAAATTTACTACTTTGGTGGAGAAATCCTCACAGAGGCCAAACATCTACACGACTTTGCTCCAGAGCAAACAACTCTTTCCAGTCTTTGTTACAGTTTTGTAAAAAATGTGTACATTTTTTTTCTTTGCATCACATAAATTAGTATATGTATGTACCAATGTATATATATGATTGATATATATATGTATGTATGTGTGTGTGTGTGTATATATATATATATATATATATATATAAAATATATATATACACACACACACACACACATTTATTTTGGAAGAAACTTTGCCCTGCCTTGTACCTCGTTTTTATGAGGTGAGCATGGATGCAACATGTGGACGCAACAGGAATTTTCTGGATCTGCTGGACAGGGTGTCACACGACACTGGGAGCTTACATCAAAATAAAATTAAATCTAAAAATGTCAAGCGAGGAAAGGCCTGAATCTCAGCCCCACCACCACCATAAAAAAAATAAAGATAAACCCGGAGATTATCCCCGGAATTTCGTCTCAAACACAACAGAAGGGATGCATTTCATTTGAAGTTGTTTGAACAGCAGTGAACGGCAGCATTTCATAGGAAACGGAAAAGTGACTGAGGAGAAAAAAAAAAAAAATCCAGACCAATCTTGTATTTTCTGAATTTAAAAGCATCATTTCTTTGTATTAAAGCAGAAAAAGGCTTTCCTGAACCAACTTGTGTCGTTTGTCTCATTAAAGTTAGTGACCTCTAATTAATACTGTACAAATCCATATGTAGCATAGCAATAGAAGGTAATTCATATAAGAGTTTATAGAACTCATCCACAGAAAACACTGAGCATGCAATCTGGACTTCAAGACCTTTATTTGTATCTTTTAAAGACTTAATAAAAACTCCTAAATGAGTCATTAAATTCTGCTGAAAATGCAAGTTTTATTCTTCAAAGACTTTTTACTGAAGTTAATTCATGGAATGTAATTACACATGTACCACATGCTGACAGATACAAAATTGGAAACCAAAAACTGTAATGACACCTTCAGTGCGGCAGTAAAAAACAGAATTTTAGAACTATCTTTTGCATCAGGATGTGTTATTTCTAAATTAGGTTAGCAAAACAAGTCACCACAGTTTAGAAAGGCACATACATACCCTAATTCATACACTGTACAAAATGGACTAAGAAATGGTACACAGTTATGGCACACAAACGTGAAACTTTACACTGAAAACATTCACAGTAGTCTTCACTCTAAAGTTTCCATTAAAGGCCGTAAACAATCACAATGATACACTGGACAGCAGCAAAGAGGCAGCAAATCAGTTAGTTTGAAACAAAGATCCAAATTAGTCCATGACTGACAGTTAAGTAGAAAAATAATACAGTCCATCTACACTGAGTAAATGTATCAGAGGATACAGATGTCGGGTTGATATAATGATGTTTCTAGTATGGAAACACAGACAGACACTTGCTGTGGTAGCACTTGAAGTACATTCTTTCTCTAATGAAGATGACTGTGCTGCGGTGGGGCACAAGGAGCCCTAAAACTATTGTCTTTCAACTCTTTTCTACAATTTCCAGTCTTTTATCCCTGAACTGCACACGCAAGTGCAGCCTGCCACCTGAGCTCTCCTCTTCATCACTCCAATCCAGTATGCGACGACCCCAATGATCTGACAGAGAGGTTCACTTTGAGGCGGGTTCGGTGGGGGTGGAGCTATCTGAAGAGCTTCCTGCTTTGGCAACTTCTGTTGGTGGAAAAAATGGCAACATCAATCTTTCTATCTCTTTAAAAATGATCTACAAATAACCTATACAGCAGGAGGAGTGTGTCAGTGGTTTTGCATAATTAAAAGTCTTTATTAATGACCCCAGCCACCGCTAACCTTTATCTTTCTTCTCCTGAGTTTCCTCAGCTGCCGTCTTGTCAGCTCTAAAGAAGATGCGGGCGCTGCTTAAAGAGAAGTAGAGAAGCTCAAACTCCTGCAATAAAAAGAAAAAAAAAACCAAACAGATCAGAAACACATTTCAGCGGCCTCTCACAACCACCACAACACCTGCTTATAAATTAAGCTAATTTTTTTGCTGCAAATGTACCTGGAGATACACATCCAGCCTCTTCTGGGTGAGATTCATAGTTTGCAGCAACTTTTCATCCTGACTGGCAGACTGGACGTTCTGCTCCTTCACCACTGCATTCATCTCTTTCTTGTACTTATCTCTGACAGACTGGAACCAGTGCAGAGAGTCAAACTCCAGATACTGGTCCAGTAGCTTCAGAATGTATGCCACACCTGAGAGTGAAAGAGACCAAGAAACAGCAGCAAGAGAGGGTGCCGAAAAAGAATGTGTCAAGAGCCAGTACAGGAGAAAGGATTAAGGATGCTTCTTCAGTTCTATGTGTATCATCAGGTTTGCCTGCTCACCCATTGCAAAGCCATCATCTGTGAAAGCAGCTCCAGATTTGTTCTTTTTGTTGAGCTTCTCCTTGCAGCTGATGGAGTGCTCCACAAAATTTACAGTCTAGGAGTGAGATTTGTTGTGATAAGTACAAACAGATTTCAAGTGAGGAGAACATGACAGCTAGCAAACACCAGCACTGACCAGCGGTGGGACAATCATGTAGAAGTTCCTCAGGTGCATGTTCTTCGCACTACGAAACTCAGGTGCAAACACTGCCACCAGCATCTTGAAGTACTCTGTTCCCTCGGCAGAGTTGGTGGTGAGATCTCCCAAAACAGAGTCCAGGATGCTGTTAATGAAAATAATAGTGCCCATAAAGCAAATAAATTACAACAAAGAATTATATAGAAGGAATGCAAGGATACAATTTTTGACTTGAAAAGTGCAGGCTGAAACTTCAGCTTATTATGCACACAGTAGGTAATATATTAAACAATAAGGGAACAATACAGTATGTATAATTATTTATGATTCTATATATCTTTAATTTTTATATGGTTCTTCAATACTTTTAAACTTTTTTGTTTTCACAATAGTAGTTTTTCCTAACAGGATTTCTGGTGAATGGCCCCAAAATCCATTTTTTAAAATATTTTTATACTTTCATCCATGATTTTTACTTTATTTTTTATTTTCCCATTACCAAATATTATTTGCTATATTTTACTCTAATTCAGTGATAATTGGTTAAAAAACGTTACTTTAAAACTTTCAGTTTCCTTTCCACTGTATTCAGAAGCTGACAGATCAGTGTAAGTTAGCGTCATCACCAAATAAAGTCAGTCTAAGAAACTGCAAACAATGGGAGATGCTTTGTGTTTATCTTTTTTCTTGCTCTTGTGCCCCCTACTGGTATAATGATGGAAATACACTCAACACTAATTGCTAGGTGCAGGATTGCTATGTTAGATTAAAATCTGAAGCTGATAGATGATTTAAAATCCATCCATCCATCCTAAGGACCTGCTCCATAAACACTTGCATACAAGAAGCAGCAGCAGGTACCCCTTGTGAATAATCTCTCTTATTCACAAGGGGTTGCCATAGCAGTTTTACACCAGATGCGCTTCCTGATGCAACACTAAAGGGATTTGTGTCTCCACTTGGAATAGGAGCAATACTTTAAATAAAAGAGTGAAGACTACTCACCTAGCAGCTCTTTGGGTCTCCTCTGACAGTCCCTCCTCCTTCACCAGCTCCTCAAAGTTGACTATGTCCTCCAGATCTGGGACAAATCTGAATCAGCAACAAAAATGAAAATGTTTCCACTCGTGAGATAAAAATGCTTCTGATTTAAAAATCAGATTCAGCCGACTTTTTATTATACCTGATTGCGCTGCTGCAACAATGGAGGCCTCCAGAACGGATCATCCGCACATAGCCCATGGCGTTACCTGAAAGAACAGTGAAATTGTGCTGTCTTTGCATGCCCCTGCAGTTTCAAGTCTACTATTACAGACCAAGAAAAGCTTCCTCACCAATCTGGCTGATGAGCTGTCTGAACTGGTCCAGGTAGCTCTGTCCATCGGGAGTGATGCCCAGTTTTCTGATACCACGGTTAAACTTATCCGCCCGCTCAAATGGGTACTATAACAACAAGACAATCTGTGTCTGGTACTGTAGCAGTTTAGACTAAACAACAATAGGTCCATTCAATTTTAATCCCTGACTCTAGGCTCTTCCACCTTTGCCAAATTTCTATTGATTTAAAATGAGTCAATCTGGAGAGAGAGCAAACACCGCACCTTCTGATCAGACTGGTCCTTTGTTTCTCTGAAGAAACGGATGTCTTTGATGAGTCTTGACTTGATGTGTTCGTCATACATAAACTGACTGAAGATGTAAAACTTCTTCCGCAGAAACTGGTAGGTGAAATTCACCTGGCAGAAGAAGCGAGGAGATTTAAAAGAGGCCTTACACCTACACCTGAGAATATTAAAAAACTTTTTTTTTTCCTCTGAACTCACAGTGGTGTTCATGATTCCTGTACCGTGGGTCCGGATGGAGTTGGCGATGTGACGGATGTTGATGGTGTTCAAGTGCTTGTTGTTGCTTGCCTTCTCAATGAAGATCTGTCACAAAGCAAATGACTAAAATTTACACAATGCAGAGACAAGAACAGTTTGCGGTTCCATGGTAGAAAGGTGAATATGGATTCGTTACCTGGTTGTTGAGGTTGTAAAGGTACCGTGAGACAAAAACATGAATGTTCCTCATGATCTCCAAAACATCTAAACCCTGGTGAGAATTCAGAGAGAATTCAATTAATCTGTCTATGTAAATCTCCACCTCTGCTCATCATGCATGATGTGCAACCAAACAGACCTGCTCCAGTGTCTGGCTGGGCAGGTGAGCCTCTGTCATTGTAAGACCATAGCGCTGTGTAGCGAGGTTTCTCATCTCACTGTAGGTGGCCCAGTCATGAAGAGCGACGGTAGTTAGGTTATAGAAAGTTTTATCCAAGTAGTGGGTCACATAGGCTGCAAGGACATTAAAAAATTAAACGTTGTTTACCTTCAAGACCATCTTACAGTTTTCCAGCCTCACATAGTAAACACCTGCTGAGGATTATTTTGTTATATCCAAAGATTAAGCTTTCTTGCTTAATCTTTCTTGCCCTGTTATGCTTAACCTCTCGACCCCTGAACATAGGAGAGATGTAGCCATGCGGGATCTCGCTGAGACAGTGTCCTGTTTTCTGACCTGGTGCCTCAGTCTCCAAACATAAGACTTGTTTGCCCCATCTGCTACATATATCTTGTTGAGCTGTATTTGATAACTTAATTTCTACCTAGCAACAGTGTAATATGATACTGTGAAACCTTGTAGAAATGAGGTCTGTCTCCTTTGTTCTGGTGAATTCCCTCACTACACTGCTGCACGCTCTGTACCAACTGAATTCTTTCTGGCAAGAATAAAATTTTCAAAAGACAACTCAAGCAGTAGACTTTTTTAAATTGACTTCACTAAGATTCCACAATACTCTAGTTCTACCATAAACAGCTTACTGCTAAAGGCCTGTTCATTGATCCTGCATCTTCAAACAGCTGCAGAGAACAGAACACTTGCACAGAACACATTTTTGCATATTTGCTATAACTGGGGACTAAGTCACCAGAAAGCAATATTCAAGATGTATATTACCTGCACTCTTTATAGCCTCAGTTAAGATGGCAAACAAACACCTAAATTTACATTCAAAAAATAAAATAAAATCAAGGGACACAAGTTTTAGCACCCCAAAAAGTGAAAAACAGGAGTGAACATGATTCCAGCGGACACATAAATGAAAAAGATCTGTACCTTTGATATGAATGAAGCGGTTGAAGAATCGGATGGGCTTGAGGGAAAAGAAGTGGGCCAGATCCTTCATGCCAACTTTAAAAGGGTTCCTGTCGTCAAGCTTCAGGTGGGTGTGAACAGAGAGACGCAGGTCCTTCTCAATCTCCTTACACAGCTTGTCGAGCAGGTGCTACAACACAAGAATGTGAAAATGAGTAAAAAATAAAAGTTTTACAAAAAAGGCACGAGAGGAGCACGTTCGGGGAATTTTCTCACCTCCTTGAACACGTCCATGATCTCCTTGTCGTAGCTCGCCAGCAGCTGGTCACATGACTCCATGTGTTTGGAGTGCATCATGGATGGCACACTGTCCCTTAACGCACTGAACATGTACTGTGCAAGCCAATCACATGAACATGCAGATGATAGAACAGCAGAACAGTAAAAAAAAAACAAACAGTTTTATCATGTGTATGGTTACAACTCCTACTTTACTCAACAAGTTTGAGCTGAGAAAATAACAAAGAGCGAGGTATCTTGTCAGGGTCATTCTGATTCAGGGTTTGATAGGATAAACAGCCCTTATTATAAAGGGATTAATGAAAGCAGATGTCGCTATAGTTGGGTGCCAAGGACTTGTTCTCGCCACTGTAAATGTTCATTTATTGGAAGATTTCCTCTAATGCTTTTGATTTATCTCACCTTTCAAAGCTTCACTGAATTATGTTCATCACAGGTCTGTCCACTTACATGTATCCGTGCTGCATCCACAGCATTGTCGTATACGTCATCTAGATAGATGGGAAACACAGCTCGGTGCCAGTAAAGGAAACTACAGTCACACTGCAGCTTGACCCTGAGGAGCAAAGAAAACTACATTTTAGCATGTATAAATAATCTTAAGGTAGGTGAAAGATAACACTAAATTGGACCATTAATGTGACAATCTGTGCCAAATTTTTCCACACTCTTCTAATGAAACCCAACAGGAACTGAGTTGCCAGATGGCTGAAAGCTTCAACAAATAATCAATGAGTCACCTGCCAACGCATGGTTTTGTTGACTATTTGGATCAGCGTCTGCATTTTTTTGGCTTCAGACTAGTGGAATGACACATTTGTGAGTTCAGAAGGGTGTGTTTTGGAATCTGGTGTTCTTCCAGTATTTTCCTTCCCTTTTTCCAGGTTTACAATGACAGTGTGACAGACAGTACTGGACCTCTAAAAACGGAATAAAAAAGTCCCACCTTTCACTCAGTTCACTAATCAGATCCAGCTTCTTCAACACAAGCTGCAGTGGAAGCAGCTCCTCATCCTTGAAAGTTTTCTAGAATAAAGTTTAGACGATAACTAAGAATGAACTAAAATAGAAGAAAGAAAATTTGTGTTTAAATAATGTCTCCTCCTGACATACCAGCTGTGTGCCAACACACAGAGCCAGAGACACCACAAGGCGGCGTTCCTTTGTGCTGGGACCACACAGAGCATTTTCTGCCAGCACTAAAGAGGACAGCACATCCAAGCGCTGCTCACTGTACTTCTTGTCAGAGATCACCCTTTTCTTGAGGGAAAGAAAACACAGTATTATATTAAACAGTGCGCCATTTAGAAAGCAGAATATACGCCATAATAATGTCAATGCCCTGTGCCATTTTGAAGACAGCAGTCCAGATCTGCATTAAAATCTTCGCTCGTGTTTCACCTCAATAAAACATTTTATGAAATGTTTCTGAGTAATCTTGGAGACAGAAAGAAAAAAATGGACAACTATGCAGAAATGGTCACATATCTTCTCCTATAAAACAAACTCCTCCTGTAATCGGTTTTGGTTCACCTTGGCAATGCTGATAGCATTGAGAGCCTGTGCCTGCAGCTGCTGAGTAATGTGAGAAACAGAGTCAGCTATAACCATAGCGCGCCTGTGAAATGTGTGCTCCACAGCCTGAAAGGAGAGTCACATGACACAGATTATTATTTTCACTGAAAGAGCTGTTAAAGAGAGCTGCAACACTAAAAAGAGCACACACACACCTTGAGTAACTCAACTAGTCGACAGAGAGCTTTGACCGATGTCTTGGTCATGGGCCGTTGCATGGACACGTACATGTTCATGGTCGTCTTGATAATGGTACTGATGGTGTAAGCATACAGAATACCCTGTAAATTAAACGCAGCACTTTTGTAAGTGTTAGGTCATACGTGAATGTAAAGGTTTACATCATTTTATGAAAGGAAACAAAAAGAAAAAGAAAGCACATTTAGCTACATGAAAATGATGAATCAATAAAGCTATTTCTGCTGTGGGAGGACACTCATCGCAAAAATAAAGTGCACTCAGAGCTGCTACAAAATAACGCAGTCACTACTCACCTGTACAAACACATTACACCTGCTGTTAAGGTCTTCTTCCAACTTGTCACTTTTTTGTTCTTTGTACAACATGGACTCCATCTTCATCATCCAAGAGGTTACAAACAGATAGTAGGACTGAACATCCCTGAAGACAAAGAATATGTCAGATACTTTACTTTATATCTAATAAATGTGGCTGATTTTTAGCTCTACTTGCTTTGTTAATGTCTGCGCCCTTTGCTGCAGGAATGTGTCTCTCTGCACTCTGATGGCCTGCAGACTCTTCTTATCCATTAGTTTAGCTGCAGCCGGGACCTTAGTGGTGAGGAAATTGTCGGGAAACCAGATGATGTTTGCAACCAGAGTGACAGCTGGAACCTAAGTGAAAATGTGGACACAAACACACAATCAGGATGTTACCACTTGTGCCAGGAAGGAAGGACTGTTACTGACAAAGTAAGAAAATAGGCCAAGTATGGAAACCCACCTTTTTACAGACATCAAGCAGTGCTTTGTAAAGCTTTTTGTCAACACTCCTGAAAATGTGAAAGTGAAGCACAAAGAGACCGCAGACACCAGCATATTTGTCTCTCTGGTCAATTTCTGAAGGTTCACCTGAAAAAGAGCAAATCAGTCTGACTCTGAAGAACAAAATAAAGGAAAGTGTTCTTCTCTAAAAAGTTAAAAACTGACCAATTTTGGACTCAACATTTGCGAATATGGTGCGAATGTTGAAGGCAAACTCCTCAGCAAAGGCACTGTTTTTGGAAACAGCTACTCCCTCCCCAGGATCATCGAATCTTTGCTCGACACAGGCCTGTTGCACATCATAAGATTAATGTTCATCATATTACCCTCAGAAAAACCTTATCTGTATAACAACAATATAATAAAAGAAAATCACTTGAAGTATCATGCCATCCAGCAGCTGTCCCTCCAGCTTGAGCAAGAGCTTCTCAAAAGGTTTCAGCTTGTCTTCAGGAATGGAAAATTTCCCAGGGTTATGGTGTACAGATTTCAGTAACCTATACAAGCGATAAACAGCAAAAGTGAACAGGAAGTTTTGCACGATGCTAGTAAGACCTTCTATAATGTATGGTTTGGAGATGGTATTAAAGACAGGAGGCCAAGCTGGTAGCGGCAGAACTGAAGATGTTAATATATTCATTGGGAGTCACCAGCATGGACAGGATTAGAAATGAGTCAGTCAGGGCTGAGCTGGTTGGGCATGTGCAGAGGAAGAAACTTAACAAAGGATGTTGAATATGGAGCTACTGGGTAAAATGGAAAAAAAAAGGAAAACTACAGAAATGTAGTGAGAGAAAAAATGGAGAGGGTTAGTGTGACAGAAGAGGATGCAATGGATAGGAGGAGATGGAGGCAGATGACCAAATGTGGCAACCACTAATGGGAGCAGCCAAGAGAAGTAGAAAAAAAAGATATAAGGGATGATCCCAGCTGTCACAGGGCGGGAGGCGGGGTACACCCTGTACAGGTTGCCAGCCTGTCGCAGGGCTAACACAGAGCGACAGACAACCATTCACATTCACACCTATGGGCAATTTAGAATCGCCAAGTAACCTAACCCCACTAACTGGCCCGGGCCAAGGTACATTTGAACCCAAGACCAACAGTGTTAACCACCACGCCACCGTGCTGCCCCCATATCTTTACACAGAAAATGTAAATCTACATTTTACAGGGTTTCAGTGTGAACTGAACTAAAGTGAAAGTAATGACAAAAACCTCAACACACATGAAAGGAGTTTGGTGTTTTTGGGGAGGCCTGAAATGCGCTTTCATAGCTTTACATAACTTTCTTGTGCAAAGTGAAACTGTTTTATTACATATTTTACACTGCACATCATGTGTTACAATAGTTCCTTGTGTAATAGTATAATAACCTTTTATACATCTTCCAGTGGTCTTTTAGAGTGTTGTGATTTTCCATTATTTCATCAACTGTGAGCAGCACCACCAACAACTCTCCCAGGTGTTCGTATACTATCTGTAAAGGAAAAACAGAGCAGCTACAGTATAAATGACTGAATCACAAAAAATAAATATTAAAACCTCACACAATTTGAAAACTCACCTGGAAATGGACACCAGATGACTCAATGATTTTTGTTGCACCCCTGTAATTTAGAAAACAGATAATTTGTACATTTTGTCTTGTCATAAGAGAGCAAAATACAGCCTGGAAACCAGCTTATGTTTCATTTACTGTGGCAGTAAATGGTCCCCTTCGAACAGATTTTAGTCCAGCTTACCCATGCCAAGCCATGCCATGCCAATCACATCCACTCATCTAATATGAGGCAGGTTTGATACAATGACAGTGCAGAGCAGCAGCGTTGAGCCACTTTCATTAATAACCAATATAATATTACTATATCATGTGTTGTATTGCTGTAATTGGTTGGTGGTCTAATTAACCCAGGGGATACAACTGTTACCTGGCGTAACCTGCCGTGAACAGCTGGTTAACACCGAGCATATCACCGCTGAAACATCTGATCAAATGCACTTTGAATTTCTGTAATTACACAACTGTTTGTCCAAAAAAAAGCCCAGGACAGTTTATTCTGGGAACCAAAATGTCACCTCATTTTAAGGTGATTTGCCTGGACGTAAAGCGCACACAGCCTCTCTCTACAAAAATAGTGCATTCAAAGATGTTACTCATTGTCATTGCGCGCACAAGGCACACAACGAAATGATGGTTCCAGATTACTCATCCAGAGACGAGCATCTGCGGTCATGCAGCCAGAGACCGGCGCTACCAGTAGGCAATGTGGTTTAAGTGTCTTGCCCAAGGACACAACGCAGCGCAGAGAGAGGGGCTCGAACCTGCAACCTTCCGGCTGCAAGGCGAGCGCCTACCCACTGCGCCACTGCCACTGCCATTGACTGTGACATTATTGTCATTAATTCATGGTTCATACTTGCTGCTGTTGTAGAGGGCAGCGAGCTGATGAACAATACTGACCACCACTTCATAACATCTGGACACAAAGCAGGACAGTTCCTATGAAAGGACAAAGAAAAAAAAAAAAACTATTAACATTTTCTGGACTTCAGTAAGTAAGAATACGGCAGAAATCAGTTTCTACCCACCTGTAGGAATGAGATAAATCTGCCCATCTGAATCTGGGCCTCCCCCTCGACAACACTTGTGTCAGACACTGTAACAGAAATTCACGTGTCTTATTTGTTATTTAAGAAGCACTTTGTACCCATGCAGGTAAGCTTAGAATAAGAATAAAGTGAAACAATAATAGCTGACAGACTACCTCCTTCTCCATAGTACAATAGGCCATTGTAGAATTTGGTTTCTGCCTTGAAAAGAAACATAGAACAATGGTAAATAATAATCTGTACACAAATAACTAACTGGTAAGTAGCACAAACCATTATTTGACCACACTTACCTCATACTTCAGCTTCTTAACTTCACTGCAGAGAGCAGCGTAAACTGTAATAACTTTGTTCAGAACCTGCCCACAACCAAAGTGATCATTATTTTAAAAAAGGAAAACAAAGAAAGAACAACTATTTGGATATGAGAGTTAAACATGACTAAATTTGTTTGTTTTTACTTACTTTGTTGTCAGTTTTAATTAGCTCTAATAAGGATGACTGCTCATACGGAAGAAGCTGAAAGGACACCAAAAGTATAAGGAAGGAAATTACACAATTATAGTTGTGTAATTTAATAGAGAGAGGAGCAATATCATTCTTTTCAACTTAGTGCACAGCCAGTGTGTTTTACCTTCAGAGCGATGGGGTCCAGAGTGAAATCCCACACATCTCCAATGGAGTCATCCAGAGCCTCTTCAATACCCTTTAGCTGAGAAGTGTACTCCTCCAGAAACTTCCTGTAGTTCTTTAGTTGAACCTCTGTGTGTATTTCTGTTGGGAGGAATGTTTGACACTGTTAGTTGTACTTGATTCTGTAAACCTTCTACTTAACTTGTTGGGGTTTATTTTTTACTCAATGGATAAACACCATTAGTAACCTCTTAGTGGAAAAAATGACAAATGTTTAAAAGTAAACTCCAGGAAATTAATTATTAAGTAGTGGCTGAAGTAAATAATAGACAATTAAATAAATACATTAGACATTAGACAGACAGAAAGTGGCAGACTAACTTCCCAGTCTCAGTTTATCTTATCCTTGAAGGTTTGGCCACAGTATGTACAATTAAATGTCACCATGTTCTGTTATTAAGCTGGGTAAAACTGCTTTGTAATGATTAAGGGAAACATCAGGGGAGAAGATGTGCTTTTTTACAGGGCTTTATCGCTGATGGAAGAAATCTGAGTCATGAGAACCAGCCACTGGACGGACCAAGGACGAAGGCCAGACTGCAGCTCACAGTATCTGTTTTGCTTGTAGATAGTGCCAGTATAAAAATGTTATGGTTAATAAGAGACTTTGCTCTGTTGGGGAGGGGAGCCACAGGCAGCTGCAGAAAAGGCCTGTGTCTCCCTGAACCAGGAGCCCACGTGTACATATGTGATCCTCTGATTCTTTAATATATTAAATGTCTTAATTTTTTAATTAAAGTGTTTCAGGTGTCTTCCTTCACAAATAAACAAACACGCAGGTAACAAACTCCACTGTATTTTATAAGAAACACTGCTGTTCTTACACTAGATTTTCATGAGACAAAGAGACACTTGTAACTTACACAAGTCATTTAAAGCTTTATGCATTATTCAGTTGCATAGTAGATTCTGAACTTTTAACTTTAACCTCCACAGCAGTAAAATGCTACATTATTTATTAGTGATAAAAAAAAGAAAATAACTGTATATAAACCTGCTTGTGATACTTTTGATTATTTTTTCCACTAAGAGGTTACTAATGGTGTTGCATATCAAGCTGCTAAATAATTAGTAATTCTACAAATAATAAAAACCTTAAATTACTGCAGGTGTCTTATAGTCTAAGTTCTGATCAATTGAAAGTTCATAAACATTAGAAAAACCATTAAGAAAATCCTTTAAGTGAGAGTGGTAGCCACATTATTGAGCTAATATTAATGAAAATGAGTAAAGCTAGACTATGGCTAATTCCAAGCTATCTTGCCCAATATATTTAGTTGACTAATGTCAGTTAAAGGTCACCGCTTGGTGCCATCTACCCCTTACTACACAAGCTGACGTAAATAAATATTTTGAGAGCCAGAGAGGGAAAGACTAGCAGATACACAAAGCAAAACACTGGGTAGTTTTGAGGCCTTTAAAAAAGATTACAGTAAGTGTAAGAGTAAGGCTTTAACTATACTGTCAAAACCAGCTGTCAGCCTGATCAGCTGTATGTGACTCATTGCGATAATTGACGTTTGCTAACTTAGCTACAGCTAGCTATTAATTCCACTAATTTACTCCTTCACTTTTAACTAGTGTGGGTGTGGTAAATGCTTATTTTAAGCCCGATGGCATTTACTAAAGACAAATTGTTTGAATTAAACAGCAGGGTGTATTTTCTTCCACTAATACGAAGCCCAGTTGCAAACCATCGGGCTAGCAACTTGAGCTAGCGCTAGACGCTAAAGTAGTAAACTTTAGCCTGCCACAGTCTTTGTTTGCATGTCAGGACTGAACGGAGCACTTACTTTGTGAACCATCGTCAAAACGGTCAAACTCCCAGTCGGGTGCGATGATTTCTACCGCCATGCTTCCAGAATTAATAAGCCAAAAATCTCAAACACAGTGCTGTTAAAAAGTAGGGCTACACGATCCCATGATGGATCTCATGATTCTCTGAAAGGCCGCTAGTGCTTATGGGAAATGGAGTCTCTGAGGGAGGAACAGGAGATGAGTTGACTCAGGATAGATAGATAGATAGATAGATAGATAGATAGATAGATAGATAGATAGATAGATAGATAGATATCATTTGCATTGCCTGAGACCCTCAGGCAGGGAATTCAAAGATGCGTGTGTGTGTGTGTGTGTGTGTTTGTGTGTGTGTGTGTGTGTGTGTGTGTGTGTGTGTGTGTGTGTGTGTGTGTGTTTGTTTGTGTGTGTGTGTGTGTGTGTGTGTTGGGTGGGTGGGTGATGGTAGGTTGTACAATAATGCCACTCTGGAGACTGAACATACCATTCAGACAACAGAAATCCCAAGGAAGCATCACAGTCAGCAGCAGTGTGCCAGAAGAGATGCCTCCTCATTGTCTTATGGAGTAAGAAAAAGGTAAGGTACCTTTTCATTTGTCTTTTTTTTTTTTTTTTAAAACTCTTGCCTCAAGACCAAAGCATTTTAGACTATCAGATTAAAACATAAAGTTTGTTTATTAAGCAAGTTTGTTATCACAGATGCTGAGATGCTGGAGAGATTGCAAACACCAGGCAATGGAAAATACTCACTGAAGTCCTTTTCCTGTCCTTGACCTTTTTAATCTTGATCCTTGATATCATTTGTACCAAGTTATAGAATCCCTATAATTACACATGTAAATAAAATCTTCTAGGTGTATTCTGGTTGCCTCTGAATGTCCCTGAGCATCATCAGATTTATAGGTTTGGTATTGCAGAACTCCTCAAAGATAACAATAAACACTGAGAACAAAATAATTTACATTTGGATTGCCACTGTTGGATATTTGGATATTTTCTGATCATTTAAGAGTTTGCTCATTAAACTTCAACTTCAGGGGTTTACTACCTGGTCATGTCTTAGGAATTGCATATAAAGAGTATTGTCTCTGTGAGACAATGCAGCCTCAGTAATACTGACGTGAAACAGGCATGAAGAATGATAATGCAAGCAATCCTGGCAGTCATCTGATTCTGAAACAGGCTTATATGACAAAAGCTCTCTCTATATTAAAGTTGCACACTTGATTATCTTCATGGCAGCGGCATATGTTTTTCTGTTTCCTATTTAGACCAATTATTCATGATCACTGCCTTAGGAGCAGCTGGAGCTACATCTTGTTTGCACCATGGATGTCCAAGAGTCACAGGATACGAAACAGTTCCAAAGTGAGTCTGTTTGCAGAAGCCAACAAAACATATCCAACACATCTTTATCCCAGTTCTCCCGAAGCTCACAACATTTTACTTCTAATGGAAGCATTTATTGTGAGCCAGAAGAGTACACAGAGACAGACTTTCTGCTCCCGAATGAGCTTTACGGTGAGTCACGGATCAGCAGATCAGTGAGAGCAAAGGATGCAGATGTCTCAGGCGCACCTGCAGAGTCCATCTGCTCCATGGTTATGCAGATTCTGGTGCCATTTCTGTTGGCTGGGTTCGGAACAGTTTTTGCCGGGATGGTGCTTGATGTTGTTCAGGTGAGAAAACAGAACACAGAGGAAGTTTATAGAGTGAATGAATGAGAATGAGATCATATTATTGTGGGATGACAGAAGACTTGGGGAACATAAGTTATTCATAGAAGAAAATCTGACCAAAACTTTTGTATTTATGTCACATCATACATTGAGTTATTATTGATGAATAATTGATAATGTTGGTTTTGGTTGTGGTCTTGTTCTTCTAACATGTTTTTTTTTTTTTTTTGCTTCATTTTACAATCTGTGTTTTCGTGGCAGAGCTGGGTGGTGTTCCAGGAAATCACAGAGATCTTAATTCTGGTCCCAGCTGTTTTAGGCATGAAGGGAAACTTGGAAATGACTCTGGCCTCAAGACTGTCAACTGCTGTGAGTGTGTGCATATAAACAGTGACACACAAGCCAGAAATTCAATGAAAACACACAATGACCATATTGTACACACCCTGTGACATCTGGGCAGGAAACAATTTTTTACTAGTAAACTACAAGGTAGAGTTCACATACACGAAAGTAGTAAATATGATGGAGCTTATATAGGTATAGATCCTTTCAGGAAAAAATAAATCACCAATTTATCCAAATCAAAGTTAGGCTTAACCATGAGGTTGTGGAGTTATATCAAACATAGGAGTGATGGATGGACATAGACATAGTGCATGTATTGTGCACAATGATTAAAGTGTGTGATAATACAGCTTACATTGATCAGATGGGTATTATAAAATAGTGATTTGTGACGTATGAAGTTATTGCTTCTTTTATGAATAAAAAACATTTTACAGCTCACATGCCAGTGTAGCATACTTTGTTTTTTTAGCTGATTATTAGGGTGTACACTATATATCAGAATAGTATTACACACACACACACACACACACACACACACACACACACACACACACACACACACACACGTGTGTGTGTGTAATATTATTCTTAACCTGTGATGTTTTAAAGGTGTTTTTACTTTATGTTGTGACATTATTGAGTCAAACTTATAACACTGTTAGAAAAGGTTGAGAAGAACCTGCTGCAACAATGCTTTCACAGAGGCAACAGGGATTATTATGGTTGAATAAAAACAAGCAGGGTATTCAGAAGTTTTAACTCTGGATTTTAAAACACAAAATATAATAGCTCAGACCCTGATACTGGGGATGGATGTCAAAGTGTATGTGCCTGTGGGAACTCACCTAATGGACTTCATGTGAGTGCAGATCCCTTTGGTCTCTTTGTCTTTGTGACTGCAAATTAGTGGCAGCTACTGTTTAAAGAAAATGCAGATGTGATAACAGAAATACAGGAGAGCTGTAAGAACTCTTTTGTCCCCTTAGGTAGGAAAATGGGGGTAGTGGTGGTCTACTGTTGGTGTTGTTAGGGTTTGGAAGTGGTGATCTGGAGAGATAACGTGTTGATCTTCGTTCAACATGTATGACCGCCTATGTCCTAACGTTGGTGTGTGTGTGTGCGTGTGTGTGAAAGAGAGGTGCTGTTGTTGGTCTGACGATTGATAGGGGATGATACAACAGGTGGGGGGTAGTGGTGGACTACTGTTAGTGTTGTCAGGGTTTGGGGTGGGGGGGGTAGTTGTCGTATGGGTGGATGAGGGGGAGTAGGGATACTTTTGGTCTGAGGGGCGTGACCCTGTGGGGGCTTCCGGTGGGGGGCTCCATCATATTTACTACTCATGTGCACTCATCTGTACACTTATTTTGTAACTACATCTTTATCTATAGTAAACAGCATGGGTTTAATTCTCATTCTGAGTAATGGTTGTATCCGGTACAGCTGAACTAAACAGATTTATTATTGTATCTGTGACATGAAGTAAAATAATCAGTACTTTGGATGTTTTAGGGAAGAACATATCAGCTGTATAGTTTTTTTTTTTTTTTTTAACACACTCATTATGTTTCAGAAACTGTAATTACATAACAGTTTTCTTTTGGAACAAAACTACAGTGTTATCCTGTCATGTTCTCTCACTTGTTTAATAACATAACACAAAAAAAACCGAGACATCAAATATTTTATTCAAACACGCTGTTAGATCCCACAGGTTTATCTGTGACAGCTTCTCTGTTTAATAGGGTCCCGGCTACACGACAGCAGAGTATTACCCCAACTGATTCGATGTAACACTACTTAAAGCTGTGGCGGGGTAACTCGCCTGGCTTCTAACCCCCGTTATTCCTGATGTCTGCCCCGCTCCCTCTGATCCTCGGTGCTGCCAGTCAGGGAGGCTCCTGCAGCTGGGCCCGAAGTCCAGTCCCGTCAGTTATGGAGGCTTACCCCTAATCGATCAGTGCACTTGTTGCGTGCCAGGTTATAGTTTAAAGGCTAGGCAGAAAGCCCTAGGGACATAAGTGAAGTTTAAGTGGATACTAGACTAGTGTGGCCAAACAGAGCTAGATATTAGAGCTAACTTGCCTAGAATTTTACTGTCATGAAACTTAGTGTACCATTAATGGGGGAATAAAAATAGTCAAAAGACTTCCTCTGACCTTTTAGAGTCAAATTTTATTATGCAGGTTCAGCTCAAGCAAATAGCAATAGCTCAAAATCAATCCTTAAAAATTCAGTAATCAACTTAAAACACAGAATTCAGGATCAATATAAATCAATCAGAACATTATTCAAAATTACTAGCTCTCAATCAAGATGGAATACTTATGAGCTGGGTTGCTGAAGAGGGGGCATTAGAAATATCCAATTTTGTCCAATAATCCTTTTAAGCAGAAAGAATTCGATTGGGTCGCCTGGCCAAGGGCGACCACACAAAAATCCAGTCCGTTGAGCTGCCTCCGTGAAGTGGGGAAAGAGGAGAAGTTCAAAAGGGAGATGTTGCTTTCCTTCGGTTAACTGTCCTTTTTATAATCCTTGCTGTAGCGCAGAAATCCTCTTTGAAATCCAAAAGATAGAAGTCCGACAGCAAAGGTACATGTACATCCAATCTTCGACTGTTTAGGCAGGGAGAATACGGCAGAACTGTTTAAAGCCGAATTATTTTCCTACGGATGGTTTGGGCACTTCCTCGCCGCAGAGCAGTCCTGGTCAGGCTGAAGAAACCCCTGATATTCTCGTCTGATGCTTCTACATATCACCTTTTATAGCTTAATTCTTAAGACACATCCTAGTTTCCAAACATCATCATGAAAACTATCACCCCACCGTTCATGTCCAATTATGGTTTTTGCCTTAGACATTATTTCATTTCTGTTAATCCATGGGTGTTTTAGGTACTCTCCATTTCGAGTTATTTATACCTTGTTTTCGACTTTAGTTCCTACTTGTCTCTAGGCAACAATTTTGAGTTCATCTTTTTACCCTTAGCTCAGTGATTTCCAAGATTTCACAATACATTGCTTCAAATCATCTCTATGTTACACACACACACTTATCATGTAACTGTAAATCAACAGATCATTCTTTACTTTTATATAAATCTGAATTATGATTGTCCACTTAGTACCAGGTTCAGGCTATCGGGCACTCAAGATCTCAACTCACTTGACAACGTGAACATTATTACATTCGTATCACGCAATCAGTTTTTGTTTTCTATCATAAAAAGACATTTGTTATTGTAATGTCACAACTTCTCTCAAACTGAGGTGATGTCTGTGGGGTCCAACACGCTGGTACATAGGTTAAGTCCTTATCTTTACCCCAAAGTGGTTTGGGGGTTGATGCTTTCTCTGCTCCGTGGAAAGGCGGCAATGCCCACTCTGACACATTAGTGTTGGGAGAATCGTTGAAATGCCACAGATCTTCAGTTCAGTTTGGATTCGGGAGACAGACATCCTCTCTATTTTTAAGATTAGGCTTAAAACTTTCCTTTTTGATCAAGGTTATAGTTAGGGCTGAATCAGGTGACCTTGAACCCTCCCTTAGTTATGATGCTGACACCTGTTGAGAAGCACTAATGTGAATAAGGTTTTGGAATAGGTAGTAAAGAAAAGTTGTACATTAGTGACTCATGATAAAAAATTTTGATTGTCTGATATGTGTGCAATAATGGTCGAGTGTTGGGGGGGTGGGGTGATATTACTACTGAGATGTTCTTCGATATCCAAAAACTGTAGTATTGCACATTCTGTTTTATTATCACAGGAATCTATTTTGTTTGTTCATTTGCTTGTTTTGTTTGTTTATTTGTTTTTGTTTGTTCGTTCATTTGAGATTAAAATATAATGTTTGACAAAAACAGATTTTCGGTTCAGGTCTAATCTGCTGAAAATGGTCATGTCTAAAGAGATCATTTAGCCACCAGGTGAAATGGAAGACAGCAGGCTTGCAGGGATGTGAGAACACAATGAGAGACAAGAAAATATTTTTTTGCAAAGAGTTTCTAGTTAGGGGCAGCATGGTGGCGACGTGGTTAGCGCTGTTGCTTCACAGCTGGAAGGTCTGGGTTCAAATCCACCTTTGCCCAGGCCTTTCTGTGTGGAGTTTGTATGTTCTCCCTGTGTTTCTGTGGGTTTTCTCCAGGTCTTCCAGTTTCCTCCCACAGTCCAAAGACATGCAGTTAGTGGGGATAGTTTAGTTGGTGATTATAAATTGCTCATAGGCATATATGTGAGTGTGAATGGTTCTCTGTCTTGTGTTAGCCCTGCAACACAGGCTGGTACATTGCTTTTCACCCTGTGACCCTATGACAGCTGGGATAGGCTCCAGCCCCCCCCTCGAACTGAACAGGATATGAGAGTTTCTAGACCAGTGGCCTCAAACTCAAATGACCTGGGGGCTACTACTGTTTCTGGCATCTCAGTGGAGGGCCACTGTTCGTGTGTGTGTGTGTGTATATATATATATATATATATATATATATGGTTGCTAAAAACTTAGTAGAACTAAATACAAGACATGTGAGACCACAGAACATAAACCTTAGGTTTATAATCTGTGCAAGAGACAAGAGACTAACAAAATAAGGCAGGAAATAGCTAACACTGAGACCAAAACTAAGACATACAAACTTGACAGAGAGACAGAAGATAAACAATACAGAGAAGTAATCTACAAACAAACAAGGGCTACAGGCATCAATACCTGGCATCAGAAGTGCCAGGAAATACATTCTCAACAGAAAAGCATGAACATAAATCATTCATCAAACCAGCCCACAAAAGTCAAAAACTCTGTGTCCAAGACCCAGGGACCATGACTTTATTATTTTAAGTCTTCAAATTCGTATTTTAGTTTTTGAATTACTCATATAGTTTAGTTCTCATAGCGAAATCCCTGTATAACTGCTGTGCTGTCGGGTCTCCAGCTGTCTATGTTTGCAACAGAGTATAACCCAGGCTTAATGCATTAAAATAGTATACCATATGTTATCCAGCGGGTGATGTGAAGAATTTTCTAACTTTTCGCTGCTCCATTGTTCACAAGGCATCACCACAGCTAGTAGCTCTGCACATGTGATTTCCTGATGAAACCCCAAAGGGATTTGTGTCTCCTCCTGGGATTGAACCAGGGATCACCACACTATAGAGACACTGTTAAGGGTTTGGGGGTCTTTCCATACTCCATTATAAATCCTGCCACCCCCCACTCCTCCTCTGACACCCTTAGCTTTGAGCCTGTGTGTACAAGATTTTAAATTAGGAGCTCAAACACAGAGAATTCACTAAAAGTGTGTCACTCCAAGCACAATAACAAACAGTGAGGTTCCCTTCAATAACTGCCATAATAATTAAGTAAACAAAACACCCCACATTATTATGTGATAAATAATTAAGACATAGCAAAAACAACCTTATTATCCTTATAAACATATTGTATCCCATGGCCAGCGTGGTGATGTAATGTTTAGCATTGTTGCCTCACAGCAAGCAGTTCCTGGGTTTGAATCCAGTTAACTGGTGATTTGAAATTGGTGATCCGTGAGAATGTCCGCGTGAATGATTGCACTGATAAAAATATCCTGCCCTATCTACATAATAAAATGAAGGCAACTACTTGCATAATTTATTTATGTTGATCAAGCAAGACTGTTCTGTATTTAAAGTACTTACTTATTTCTTTACATGAAATATAAAAACCAAGTAAAGTGAACTTAATTTTGTCAAGCAGATAAAGCAAAACTAAACTTTGTCTAAATCACTCAACTTTTTCAATGTAGTAAATTAAATTAGCAAGTGAAAGCAACTTCATTTCATTATGTAGATCAAACAAAAAAACCTTTGTATAAATTACTTAATTTTGTTAAATGTATTTAATGATTTTTCATAAGTAGAATTAACTGTACATGTAAAGCAAAACTATTTTGTAAATGGACTAGTTCTTATATAGCGCTTTTCTACTCCGTTTGAGCACTTATACAACACATTTATATTTACCAATTCACACAAGCACTTCCATGAGTTATTGTCTAACATTCATACTCCAATGCTTGCATCAGAGAGCAACTTGGGGTTCAGTATCTTGCCCAAGGATACTTTGGCATGCAGGAATCGAACCACTGACCTTCCGATCAGTAGGTGACCTGCTCTACCTCCTGAGCTACAGCTAATTTCATTTGTATTCATATATATTTTTTTAGATATCTA
>JASGAU010379930.1:0-16748 GCA_030220045.1 Australoheros facetus
TCAAAAAGATTTTTCCATCCAAAACAGCTGAAAAGTTTAGATGATTCAGTTCATACAGAGGTTTATTATTCAGAATGAACGCTGATATTAATACGAGGGGGAAAAATAGGAGCCAATGTGGCTGCTCCTATTGTCCTTCACTCGTTAGCTAACATCACTGAAATGGTGGTGCTTAGCAAACATCATACATGAGAGCTTGTTCCCGACAGGTAAGCTAACAAAAACATTCCAGTACAAACATTAACAGGTATCATCGACCCACTAACGTACCCATCCAGAGCTGACGTCACAGCTCCAGGGTGCCGGCGTTTTAAACGCTCAGCACTGCAGTGATGCTGCCGTGGAAGGAAAGCTCTGCTTTCTGCATTCAGCTTTATTTTTGTTTTCTGTCAAACGCTCCCACACCTTTGACAGTCTGTGTCCATTTTCTTTAATTTTCTCCACCCTCCTCTCTGTTTCACTAGCGTTACGCTGTCCTGTTACTTTCTTCTTCGTTAGTATTATTGTTGCTGGCAGACCCAGGATCAGCTGAGGAGATTAGCATCACCAAGCTAGCCTGCCTTTTCTCTTTAAACCGTAGCTGCTGTGGTTTAAACTGGAAGAGTTCATATGAGTGAACTTCACATTGCTAGTATTGATTTCATAGTATTGATTTTTCTCTGCTTCGTGGCATTGAAGGAAATGCAGTAACAGAAGCAAAAAGTGACGCAAAAACTAAAAGTAGAACATCAACTTTATGGGAGTGAACTAACCTTTTTAAACATTGGTGCATTTTTAAAAATATAATACATTAAATATAAATTAATTTCATAAAGTATATTTTAATTTTTAACAGGCACATTGTCTGAATTTTTAATTTCTATCTCCGTTGAATGGTTTGATGTTACATCTGTTATAGATTTAGTTCAGTTGGACAGGAAAGATGACATGAAATCAAACATGGTGGACAGGAAAATATCATCTCATAAATGGTAAATGGACTGGTTCTTATGTAGTTCTTTTCTGCTCTACTTGTCTTCATTCACCCATCCACACACAAGCACCTTTTTCCCCGTCTGAGTGCTTTCTCTCTAACATTCACACACACATAATCACACCCCAATGAACGCATCAGGAGCAACTCGGGGTTCAGTAACTTGTCCAAGGATACTTTGGCATGCAGAGTGAAGCAGCCAGGGATCAAACCGCCAATTGTCCAATTTACTAGATGACCCGCTCTACCTCCTGAGCTACAGCTGCAACATTTACTTACAGACTAAAGCTTTAATTACTTATTTGAATCTTTTGTCTTCCTAGGCTGGAGCCTATCCCAGCTGGAATAGGGCGAGAGGCAGGGTACACCCTGTACAGGTCGCCAGCCTGTCGCAGGGCCAACATAGAGAGACAGACAACATCCACACTCACATTCACACCTATGGGCAATTTAGAGTTTCCAATTAAACTAACCCCTGTAAGTGCATGTCTGTGGACTGTGGGAGGAAACCCACGCAGACACAGGGTGAACTTGCAAACTCCAAAGAGAGAGAGAGGGAGGGGCCTGGGCCAAGGTGGAATCGAACCCAGGCCTTCCAGATGGTATTCTAACTGTGAGGCAGCAATGCTTACCACTGCACCACTGTGCTGCCCCCCCAAGAATATATATACAAGCATTTTATTGGAAGTATAAAAATGGAAAAATGAGGTAATCTTTTGACTCTGTTGCTCTCCTCGCTGTCATCTGCTCAGCTGTGCAAAATATATACGCTGCTGCAAAAATGTTTGTGATAGGCCAATAATAATAATATCAGACAGCTGATACATCAGGCTCTGTCTATCCATCCATTTTCTTAACCACTCATCCAACTCATAGTCAGGCTGCTGGAGTACTATGGGGTACACAGGGCCAACACAGACAGTGAGACAACCACATACCAGAAGAGTGTGCTACAAAGTAAGATTAACGGCTTAGTGATCTATGTCAGCCTTAAACTCAGAGTTTTCGGTCTCGCTAAAGTGGCTCTCTTTTTCCCTGTTTAAATCACCGTGGTAACTAATGCTAAACAGATAACCTGGATGGGAGCAGGTTATGTTCCAATTGTCTGGAAGTGTCACCTTTTCACTGATCCCGTTATTTACAGGGCGTTTAAGTGCTATATAGATATGGGGACAGTACTTTTTATATGTGCAAGTTGTTAAGCCGTACCTGACTAAAACCACTGAAATTCTGTTGTCACAGAAAATGTATTAATTTGGTGATGGAGAAAATGTATAATGTATCTACTAGAACACACACCAAGATCCGCTGTTCAACCAATAAAATTAATGTCGCTTTGATCTGGCGGCAAACAAAGGCAATTTCCGCATCTCGTTTATGGGGCAGTAGTGTTCAGTGGTTAACTGTGTCCAGTTTGAAATTTCAGAGCTGTAATGTGCAGCCGTCACATTGGAGATAAATAGCAGCAGAGAAAGTGAGCCAGCAAAGGCAGAGAGAGCCTGGCGTTGTTGATCTTCCTTCGTAGTACTCCCCTCAGGAGGTCCAGGACCTTTTCACTGTGAGATAACTTTGCTAAGTTGACTATTTCCTGACTCCATCTTGCTATACTGGCATTCTGATGAGAGTGAGGATGCTTATTGTGGATACACTATTGAATCTTGATTTTTAATCTCCTCTGAGATGAGCTGAGGCTCTGTCCTCGCTCAAGGTCAGCCGTGTTGTGAGTTTTTCTGCTGCATCAGGTGTTCGTGGGAAGCTCAGGCTGCTTTGCTGTGGCTGGCTGCTTGCTTGGCATACACAAACTCTTTCTGTTAACAAATGCACGCACTTCATTCCCTCTGCACACATTACCTAAAGGGATGTGTTTCCATACCCACAGCATAAACAGGCAGATGAAGTTGCACACAAATAGCCAGTTAATGTCAGATGGGTTGGGCTCTGTGTGTTTGTGTGTGAGTTAACAGTAGCTCAGGGCATGCTTTATTTTCAGCATGTAACTCATGTCTGTGTCCACAACTCACCCTGGTCATGTCAGTCCACTTGTTCAATACAGCCACATGCTGCAGGCCAGTACTGTGTTGGTTTAAACAGGTGAACACTGCACCCATACACAAACGTAGAAGTTTATCTTTCCACTCAGACGTCTTATATCAAGGACGGTCACAGGTCAATAGAGGGTGGCGCTTTAGTTTCTGATTGGTCCAGGGGGAATCTTAATCACTCATGATTCGTGTGCATGCCTTGTTATTTTTAGGACACAGATCTCTGAATCACTTAGATATCTCGAAAATAGCGATACACATATTTAGAGTCTGTAATTCTGGTGTTAAACAACTCTGTCTATCTTAATTGATGACACATACTTCATGTACATGGTACTTTTTTTTTTTGCCTGAGCTACACTCTGTATGCACCAATGAGGCCTGGAGATTATGTATGCCCAGCAAGTTTGTCTCAGATGTAGAACCAGCTGCTTCAGTATGGCTTGTGAAGATCCTCTTCCTCCCACGCTTTCTCACGCGCCCCACTCATGGCGTCATCCTGTTGGGATTACAGAGCATAGCCATTGACTGCCACAGAAATCTGGCTCTATTGACTCCCAATGGAGTGAGATTTCTGGGTCATTCCTAGGGTCATTCCTGTTGTGTCACTGTGATCTATTTTGGTCTGCTGGCACATCAGGATTTCACTGCAAGGTTGTTATGCGGTGGGTGGTATTATAGGAATAATACCCGGGACGGGAAAATGTTCTCTGCTGTGATCATAGTCACAGCGATGATTCAGTGGGTAGGTGATGATCACTGTTAATATTCCCTAAAGTCATCTTAATCACAGTACAATGCTTGTTCTGTGCATGCTTAGCAGTGAAGGGATGCTAGCTGGTTCTGTCACATGCAGACAGAAAGCTGTCCTTTCCAGGGGTGTCTGCATACACTTTGTGACTATAAAATATGAGCTAAAAATCATCATGAAGTCACATGACAGAAAAATAATTGGAAGCATTTTAATAATTCATTAATTTGAATCAAAACCATAGTCTTGGTTCAGTTCTTCGAAAGTGAGCACCTGCTCAGATTTTTGGGTTTAGCCCGTTGAGGTTGTGCTCAAACATACACAAGATTGTCCTGCACTGTTGTGCTGCCCTGCTGTGTGTTGTTTATCATGACCAACTGTGAGATCAGCATATATACTGCATATCTGATTGTCAGTATAATGATATAAACTGTTGTTGAGTTTAGTAATTAGAGGACTCCATTTCCAAGCTTCCGCTCACTGCTGACGCTGAGAGCGCATCCATCCCACATCCTTCACATGGAAATCATTCCACAAGCTTTTACAGGCAACAGAGAGAGATGAGGAGCATCTCATTTTTTATTTTTAGGTTACATTCAGACATTGGAATTAAAAATGGTTTAAATGTACAGAATGAAAAATGTTACAGAACATACATTTAAATAAAAAAATTGCTATTGGAATGTTTTCTACCATTTTTATCAACTACACAATTCAAAACAAACTGGCAGATAATAAACTTACAAAATATGAGTTAATTGCTTCTGCAATGCCCTTTAACAGCAAACACAAAAAAGTGCAGATAAATATTAAAAATCTGCATTTATATATTTATTTTTTGGTTTATTTATTTTGCTTGATGTCTTTTCGGGGTAATAAACTAAGAAGTAAAACTGGTATATAAGGAAAGTCTGATGTGCACAGCCTACACCCAGTATCCATCCATCCTGTTCAGGGTCGTGGGGGGGGGCTGGAGCCTATCCCAGCTGTCATAGGGCAAGAGGCAGGTTACACCTGTACAGGTCGCCAGCCTGTCACAGGGCCAACACAGAGAGACAGACAACCATTCACAGTCACATTCACACCTGTGGGCAATTTAGAGTTTCCAGTTAACCTAACCCCAGTAACTGCATGTCTGTGGACTGTGTGGAGTTTGCTCTCCCCGTGTCTGCGTGGGTTTCCTCTGGGTACTCTGGTTTCGTCCCACAGTCCAAAGACCCAGTGAATAAAGAATCAAAATGATTAAAAACACACATTTTATTGAACAAAGTGAGACTGGATATAAAGGGTTGTAAATAGTGATTTTTTTTTATTTATTTAGCTTTGAGGCAGCCTTTTGTGTTTATCATACAGTAAATGATTCTCTGAAAAAACTATAAATAACAAAAATGTGTTAAATACTATAAGTGGACTTTGTGATGGCGCAGTAGTGAAAGGTAACTATAGATGGATCTAGAGGTTGTTTAGTTGTAAGAAACGGCCTCACTTTTCATTGTTTCAGCCTTTGATGTGTAAGGGTTTGCATCGGGTTTGAATGTTGTGGTTGCTGTTTAGTAGCCATCAATTTGTGAGGTAGACTGAGAAGTAAGCAAACTGATTTTTACCACATGAGGAATGATGAATGATGGATTGACTGAAATGCAACAGCAGACCAGTCAGGCCGTGGTCCCGTCTGTGGACTTGTCCCTCCAGAAGTCCCTGGAAAAAGTTCCTACTGTGGGAAAAACTGCAAGGGTAGCACTGTCTGAAGGTTCAAGAACTTCTTGCTGATCATCCCTGATGGTATGCTAGTATTCTGCTTGTTTGTGGTTGATCTGGATACGGATGGAGAACAGACTAGTTTTTCCTGGTACTTTCTGGAAGGTTTCTGGAACTTTTACTAGAAAATCCACCTACAGTTGTTTGCCCTACAGTATAGTGTATACCACGTTTCTAGGATAGTGATTCATTAGTTCACTGGTTTCATTTCTTTGGTCTTTCGTTTGGCCAAGAAATTCAGTTTTTGTGGAGATGTGGAAGGAAAGATGCGAAGACTCCAAAAAGATTGTCTTGGAAAGCTCATGACTTATTTAATCTGCAGACTACACCACAATTAATGTATTTTTTCCTACCTCCCACCCCACCCTGTCTTCCCAATTCTTTTCCTCTGTACCTTTTTGACCACACGTCATTTTATCATTACAGTCTCTTCTTATTCCCCACATTCCTCTCTATCCATCTGCTTTTTTCTCTTGTTGTCTTGTTCTTGTGATTTTTCATCTCATTCCTCTTTCTCCCTCCTGATCTACCTCTTCACATCCTCCACCTTCCCTCCCTTCCTCCCGCCCCCTCCCTCCCTCTCTCTCTCTCTCTTGCTCTCTCCCCCCCTCCCTCTCCGCTTCTCTGGCAGGCTGCTCATTGCAGTGAGTCAGTATCATGGAGGCAGGCAGCGGGGCTGCCGCAGCGGTGGGGAGTGCAGCACTGGGTTTGCTGGGAGCCACAGCCACATCCAGTCATGACATCTTGGACAGGTAAGCAAGCTGCACGAGGCTGGCACACACCCCCAGGAACACACTGCCCCCAACGTTCTCCGTCAGAGTGAGGTGTGTGTGTGTGTGTGGAGGAGAAGGACCACACCTTAGGGGTTCAAGTGTGTTAGTTTGTTTATAGTCAGAAAAGAGGCAGTTGGTGCGCATGTATGTGTTTTTGGGAGTGAGGGTTTTTTGGAGAGGGAAGAATGCATGTTTTGTTACCTACAGTAAGTAAGCCTTCCTTCCTTCCTTCCTTCCTTCACTCTCTGCATGCTTGTGTCTCTTCCTCTGTACCATTATTCTCACTTTATCTGAGGTAATTGTGCTAGCGGTCAGTCCAGTTTTTCAGCTGGTAGTTGGGGAATCTGGTTTGTGCTTGTGAGTGTGCACGTGTGTGTGTGTGTGTGTGTGTGCGCTATGACAGAAGGGGGGGTGTTACTTGGTTTCCTCTATGCCTGAAGGAGAAATGACACCAGGGTATGCGCATGCAGAGGAGGAGGAGGAGGCATTGGTAAACGTGCTTGAGCGCTATAGCTGAGCTGATAGGTTGAGCCCCCCCCACACACCCACACCCACACACACACACACACACACACACAGGAATCATAAAGCCCCATAGCAGCTGTCATCACTAACCGCCACTGCTGGAAACCTCTCATTTAGATATCCTTCAGTCAGCTCCCAGCTCCGGTGACCACTGCCCCCATCGATAGGCTGAGTGGATCAGCTTTCAGCTGGTTACGTCATCTCTACAGCTGTGCACCCACACCCACATGCTCCGTCATCACACACACACACACACCCTCCCCTCAAGCATCCACATTCACAAAAACGCATATGGACTTTCATCCAGTAGACACGCATGCTTCACAGGGATGCTCTAAGACAAACACTGCTGTAGCTCTTCCAAGGTGTGCTTCCCTGTGCATGGTGAGCTCTCTCATGAGCCAGCAGGTGCTCCGGGGACATTCCAGTTGTTACTCTCTCTGCCACTGAGGTATAAGCAATCTCTAACACGTTCCCGGGGATCTCCTTTGACACATTGTACAATCAGAGATGGAAATGAAGGCTGTGACTCATTTAGCTGTCATTTCCTTACTATTTCTGTTCATCAGTTAAACGCGAGTGGTGACTAAGACGCATTTTCAGCAGCCTTCTCTGAAATACACCTCTCTGCTGTTCCATCCAACCAGGTAGACAGGAGTCTCTCTCTCTCGCCAACATTATTGCTAAGGCAGCACGGCTCGATGTGGGTTATTCCTACTGCTGGATTAGTGGCGTGTCGTGTGCATCTGTCTGTGTTTTTGCAGATGTGTGTTGCTGTCGTTTTTATTTATTTATTTTTAGGCTGCTGGTGGTGGTGGGGATTACAGTTAAGGCCACGCAGCCCCTCCACCTGCCCCTCGCTCGCTGCCCCTCCAGTCCTGAACTGGGTCTAAATCCTGCACTGAGGTTACCATGGCAGCAGCAGCTTAGCATATATGAGACAGTGGTTCAACATTACTACTGAGAGCAAGCTAGTGAAAAAGGAAAAAAAGAGGGAAAGAGATGAAAGAAGGGGCAAAGTGGGAATTGGATGGTTCTGCTTTTGCTAAATGTTTCCAGATGATGATGTATAGAGTATGCATATGAGGATATGCGAGCTCAGGTCGATGCTGCAGATTACTTCTTTTATGTGCAGGTAGGGGAGGGTTTTTGGCTGGACCTAGTACATTATAAAAGTTGTCCGTTGAATCCTGGTGGACAAGGGTTGACTGGACTGAGGAGGGTGGACTGGAGACACGAGGCCCTCAGGAGGTGACACAGAGACAAATGCTGTAATACTGCATACTGTTTAGTGATGCTGTAATCCAGTCAGGGATAAGCGGACCACAGAGGCTACAGTGCAGGAGGAGGCCTACGCAAACTAACCAAGTAGATAATTTAAGGCAGGCGCAGGTTACTGGGCGTGTAGCCTTCATATGTTGGTACAGGCATCTGATTAAACGTTAATGAGCAAGTAGCTGTTTTCTAGTGTCTGAGTTCACAAGATTGGTCTACAAGTGCGACATGTATTGATTTATCACCAAAGGGCAAGTACGTACATTTTTACCATGAAGGTATGTTTACCTTTTGTGATTAGTGCTGCTAAGCATGTGGAAACAGCCGAGTCGTTCTGCTTTGTCAAGTCTGAGGAAATAACCTTGATTATGTTCATAGTGATGTCATTGTTTGGGGGATTGGGTATAGAGAGTACACACTGCAGCATAAAGTTTTGTGTAAAAACTGAGGCACGGAGTGTGAAAGATGTGGGGAAATTACCACAAAAAGGGCCTGATAAAAGATCATTTTGAGTTGCATTGTTGGAAATGTAGGATCCAAAACTTTTAGAGCTAAATTTCTGCCTTTGGTCTTTTGAGTCTGACCTATTAAATTATTGCCCTTTAAACAGAACGCCTCCTACGGGGGAGAAAAATGCCATTTAATTTGGGGTAATGACATTTGTCTCGTGACTATGGAGGTGTAGAACGCTCTCTTTATTGGTCCGTGACTGTTCACTGTCCCCACGTTCTCGTCATCTTAAAGCATTAATAAATTTAAATTGCATTAATAAACTTAAATCTTTGAATGGCAAAGCTTTTAAAGGAGGCTGTATGTGTAATAATCCATCCTTAGATAAGTCTCCTCAGAGCCTGAGCACCCAGCATTTATAGGGGATTTGAGGGGCCCCCACTTTGTACAGTCAGACTCCTTCATTTTTGATTCTTGGGCCTTGTATTGACAAAATTCATATTAGCCATTCACCTACGTTTACCACATGCTGTACGCACACAAACCGTGTCCAAACTTTAAAACAAGTAACTTAAAACTATACTGTGAGCACAGGAGCCCCACCCACCTGTTGCACAAACCCACCTGTTGCAAAGGACAGCCAGTCAGAAGAAAGCAGACTTAAAGGGCACCAAGGCACAGTGTAAGATGAGTTATTTTGAAATGTGAATCACACAAAGCTGCTCCAGCAGGGTGCGAGATGCAGCTTGAAATGAGCAGAATGCGTCCCTTTTCACAAACTCTTCCAAGTGAATTAATCAGGAAGGCTTCAGATTCAGGTTTGTGTCCTCTGGAGAGCCTCCCAATGCATCATTATGGAAATTGTGACTTTTCATTGAACATTGTTGCCATGGCAACATCCAGACATATAATGTGTGGCCATGAAAAGGAAAGTTGCTTTAACACAATGGTACGTTGTCCAGTTTTCTTATGCTAAGAGACACACGCAGTTCTTCACAGCGCAACAGGAAGTTGGTAGTAGATGTGTTCCACACATGATGTACAGCAACATAGCATATAATTACTTATTGTCTAATGTCACACAGTGGACACAGGAATGTTTGTATAGGCCAGAAGACATCTACATGACCCCAAAAGCCCTCGACTATAGTGTCAGCCCGCTAAGCACAAAAGCACAAGGACCTGATTGTTGGTGCTCGGAGATTTGGTGTCTTTTATTCTCTGTATTATTGTAGGGCCTTTACCTTACAGTATAAGGTGCCTTGAGGTGACTGTTTGCTGTGATTTGGCGCTATATCAATAAAATGTAATTGAATATTCTGTGGACTGACAAGAGTTGAACTTTTTGGGAGGTTTGCGTCCCGTTAAATCTGGCATAAAACTAACGCAGCAGTTCATAAGGAAAACATGATGCCCACAGTCAAACATGGGGGCGGTAGCGTGATGGTCTGGGGCTGCTTGGCTGCGTCAGGATGTGGACAGCTTGCTGTAATCGATGGAACCATGAATTCTGCCCTCTACCAGAAAATCCTGAGGGAGAAAGTCCGGCCCTAAGTTCATGCAGGGTTATGAAGCAGGGAACAGTGATCTGAAACACACCAGCAAGTCCACCTCTGAGTGTCTTTAAAATAAAGTGGGCTAGTCAAAGTCTGGACATAAATGCAATTGAGATGCTTTGGTGTGCCCTTACACAGACTGTTCATGCTGTTTCTTTGAATTAAAACAATTCTGCAAAGACGAGCGGGCCAAAATTCCTCCACAGTGATGCGAAAGACTCACTGCCAGTTACTGCAAACTCTTGATTGCAGTTCTTGCTACAATGGGTGGCACAACCAGTTATTAGGTTTAAGGGGCAGTTACTTTTTCACACAGGGCCAGGTAGGTTTGGATAGCTTTTTCCCCCTTAATAATTTAAAGCGGCGTTTTGTATTTACTCTGGTTCTCATATAAAATGTCTTTAATGATCTGAAACATGTAAGTGAAAAGAAATCAGGAAAGTTGCAAATACTTTTTCACAGAACTGTAAATGTTGACATAGCAGATTTCATTCAGCAGCCCGTTCAGCTTGTTGAATAGAAACAGGAAAGAATAAAAACTTTTCTTTTAATTCAGCATAAAATGAATGAAACATGAAGAAAATGAGAATTACAGAATATGTCACTTAGAGCTAATATCTAACCCAGCAGCATTCCCCTGCTGCATCATTATGTGCCTTTATGCAGTTAGGTTGCCCACATGCAACATGTTTTAGATCTTTAATTTACAGTGCTCCACAGCAGCCATGCTGCTATTTAATGAATGGTCACTATTACAGTCGACCATTCAATCCAAGCCCACTTTCTTCTGAGCAGCAGATCCATGGAAATGTTCAGATGTTTTTATAAATCAACAGCAGAGAAATATTTCTGAAGATATCAAGACAGACAGAGTTGATTTGAGCATTGATATCTGCCTTACCCTGTAGGGCTGTTTATAAGTGGTATACAGCTGGAGCACAACAGCATGGCAGATCAGCGCTTCCCCTTTGTAGGATGAAAACAGTTCATTAGTAACTGATAGAAATATGCGGATGGGAGTCCCGTCTGTGATGCCATATGTAGGACAGATAAACCGCCTCACTGGGATGGCAGCTAAACTGCTGGCTGACTGGAGAGACTTCCAGCCTGTGGACGAGATCCAGAATATGCATAAGGTTGAAATCCTGTGCGCTGCCTACTAACAGCTTCTGCCCAGTTTGCCATCTCTCTCTCCATTTATTGCTTTCTCAGAACTGTTCTCCTTTGCAGGGGAAATGACACTCCATGTGCAGCTCCTACAACAACTCAGACTTTGGATTTAAATGTATTTAACTTTGCTTTAGCTGCCTTAGTCACTGTGTTTAACTTGCTTCTGAAATTTTAGATGGGAAACTAAAATAGTAATTGTTCTCAAACCAAAAGGTGGAGAGACCCGGGTATTTAAACCCAGTGGGGGTAGTCTCCTGGAGGTGGTTGTGACCCTCTATTGTTCATGTGCATGATCACATGTGCCAAGGTGTGAAAGGAGGCGTGGGTCATTACAATCAGGGGTTTCAGGTGAAACCAATTTGGGACTTCACCACCCTGTATCAAGTGACCTATTGTGGGCACCTGAAGAAAGGTTTGAATGGGGGTTGAGGCACCTGGGGAGGGAGCTCAGGACAGCATTGTATACTGGGGGAAAGTTGGTGACGTAATCCCCTTCCTCTGTACAGCGATGGTTGATCACAGTGGACATAGATGCTTCTTTAACTCCTCTTTCAAACCATCTGTCTGCTCGGTCCAAACCGTTGGCATCCTCGAAAGAGTGACCTTTCTCCTTTAGATGCAGCCGTACCTCCAGGGGACTACGCCCACTGAGGTTCAAACACCTGGGTCTGTCCACCTTTTGGTTTGAGAACTGAAGAAGCCTTTTGGACGAGAGGTGAAACGTCTTCAAGAAACTTAAAGAAGTCCAATTGCCTTTTTTTTTCAAGCTCCAGAGACAACTGTGACCTGGATGACTGAGAACCTGCACAGACATAAAATAAGGGAGAGAGATTTCACCTGAAACCCGTTCTATGGATCGCCCAATCATTTTTAGATGTAATTTATAGGCCGACTATAAGCACTAGAAGAAATACAAACTGATATTTTTAAAATATTGTTTAACCAAGTTAAACTAGTTGCTAAAACAAGAGAAAAATACTTTTTTTTTTTTCTTCCTGGGACAGAAACAATTTCAAACTGAGCACACGTTGAATGGATGAAGTTAAATTTTGGCCTGATAAATACTGCATGAGCATTTAGGAGCTGTTTGAAACCATTTATCACGTTCCTCATTAGTCAAATCATTTATTCATTAATCAGTTAATTTAAGTGTTTCTGAAATGTGCGCTGCTTTGTGACATGTTTAAGGTTTTCGTCTGTTTCCCCTCTCTCATTTACAACTTTGATTCACAAAGAGGGTGAGAGAGTGCGGGCTGCAGCCCTGGATAGTAGCCAGAGGATAACATCTTTGAACCAGTAACTACTGGCTGTACCTTAATAAAATAACTAATATTTCTGGTGTTGTCTAGCAAGGGCAGCAACGTTTAAACGTCTAGTGGGTTCTCGTGAGTTCTCAAGGCACGGTGCCATGAAGAGAAGAAACAAAGTACTTAAACCGGGTACCTTCATCAGTCTATCATCACATTTCTGATACTGGAACTAGAAGGTAACAGTGATAACTTCAGTTTACATGACTCTGCGTACGTCAGAGACACAACATGACATTTTTACCTGCCTTAAAGTTCCCACATCATGGACTGACCTAACTCGCATGTCTTTGGACTGTGGGAGAAAACCAGGGGTTACCTGGAGAGAACCCACACGGGCACACAGTGAGGTGATGCCACTCCATCGCCTCTCAGCACTCTTTATAAAATCCAAAATGCTGATTTAGTCCTTTCAGCAGCTGAAAAATCTCCAGAGCACCGTGACTGCCTCCTGCCATGTTTTCATAGACACCAAACAAACACATGTTGCCGCCCTGCCTGCGCAGGAGCTCCAACAGTCAAACATGGTTTTAATGAGAGAGTGGTTGTAGTAATAGTAATACTGACGGTAAGGAGTTTCAGCATTGACACCAGTGACTCTTTCACCCATATTGAAAATTATATTATTTATGAGATAGAACGATGCTTCTGTTCGACCGCTGCACCCTGTAGTTGTTTGAGCTGTCGTTAGCCTCACGAGTAGCTTCGCAGCGCTGAATCCAGAGACCTCACGTCACAGAGCCTTTTACGGTGATCACATTGAAGCAGTGAGGTGATGCGCTTCACAGCAGAGCTGAGAGATTCTGACAGCTCTGTTCAGCAGAGGTCTGTCCCGTCTCATATCTGGCAGATGCGGAGTTACTCACATAAATGTCAGAAATATCTTGAACAGAACACAGACGCAGGCGACCCCTTTATATGTTTTTAGAATAAAGGCTGTGTCTTTCCCCAGAGCTGTCTCTGAGTGAAGCAGAGAGAGAGAGCAGCCATCACAGGTGTGGATACTAACCAAGCAGCAGTCAGGAGTTCCTTTCTGCTGTTTGTTCAGCTTGCAGAATTCCTGCTGATTAGTGGCAGCAGATTATCCAGTGACATTTGGGCATTATTGTTGGTGAAATCAAGAGCTGCCGGCTCAGATTTTCAACTTGTTAAGACTCTGTTAATTATGCAACTCAGAATTAGAATTGCACCTCATGTAATGCTGAAAATTGCCAGTTTTTACGAGCGTTTGGGAGAACAGTGATGGCCTTTGACATGTAGCTACTTATTTTGCTTTTGTTTTTTGGGGCTGTCTCATTTCTAAGTGCACAGCAGTGCTTGGAAAGGTTCAGTGTAGGATTTATGTCCCCTCTGAGTTTGTCCTCATTTATTAAAGGACTACATCAGGGTTTTGTGCAGGTATAAATGCATGTTTGCTCATACGGTATACGTTTTGTTTAGAGGCACAAAATAGACAAATGAGTTATTTCAGCAGAGCTCTTGCTTTATTTTTATTCTGCTTTGCCTGTCTCCTGCCTTTTTAATGTGACATTTATGGCTTACAGCAGCTGCAGTGGATCATCACTGAAGCAGCACCAAATATTCAATATATACACTATAGACATTAAAATAAGAGAGTTAAAGGTTTTTTTGTGGTGAGACCTATATGTGTGTTATTATTTTTGCAGTGTGAATTTACTGTCACAGTTCCAAAGGTGATATGAACTCGTTTAAATCTGTAGCCGGAGCAAACATTACACTATATGTAATAATAAATAAATGGTGCAGTGTCACAAAACCTTTTGCCTCCTTTTTGGTGGTAAGCTGCCAAAGGCTTAGAGAGTGTCTCGTTCACAGAGGCGGGACCTGTTTCAGCCTCCCCTCTGTTGTTTTCTGCAGGGCAGCACTCATTCATTCAGGGATCGAATGTCCCGAAACTGAGCTCGAATTTCACTCTAAAAAACTCGTGCTGTCAGAGCTGGAGCCAGAGGCAGCCAGCAGAGGTCTGGTTATGTTATGTTATATAGGACAGCCTGGCTGGGACTGTCTGCCTCTCATGTTAATGTACAGTAAGTTGATTCACTGACCAAGCAGTGTGCTAGAAAGCCAGTCTATAACAGTGATTAAATTTCACAGTTGTAAAACACAAAGTAATGGAAGGATGTGTCTGAAGCAGCTGTCACCGTCTGCATTAAACTGCCTTCCTTCAGCCGTATCACTCTGTACATTTGGACTGGTTTCATTCCACAGACTCTTCAACTTCATTCTCTGGTTTATTCCTTGTAGATAAATTGTTGACTTCAGATACCAATTTAAACTAAACAAAATCACTTAATTTTTGTCGAGCTGAGCATGAGGCACTGTGCTCCCTGCAGCCCCAGTCACTGCTCTCTGGATATCTCTTTCATCAAACCAGTGCCATGATATTCTCTGGAGGGTAATATTGGCAGTTCTAAAAGTGGCATGTATCCATGTGTGTTCACTTCAGTACAGAAAACATGTTATGCTCTTAAGAGCTGCTCTCATAAACAGTGATCAGAGCCACCCAAACTGGCATCACTTGTTGTTGTGCTTTGGCTGAATTTATTCATGTCTCATCTCCTAACTGAATTTGTGCCGTTTACCTTTAGACTTGCCTTCAGTTGAAAATTACTGAGAGTGGTTTTTGTCTTGTACATATGAAGATTTATATTCATTCTTTCTGTTGCCATTCGGGACTCATTCTTTGTGAGTGGCTCTCAGATCAATAATAGTCCACCAGTGACGCACACAAACATCCCTTATGAAAGTTTAGTGATGGAAAGTTCAGTTGAGCCCAAGTGCCAAAGGTACTACAGAACTGTCATGGAAGCATCTCAGATTAATTTCACAGCAGGACAACAAGCCCAAACACTCAGTCATAATAACGATATTCAGCCACAAGAAACAAAAAAACACACATGGTGTTCCCACAGAGTCCAGTTGTCACCATCATAGCTAGCTAACATAGTCAGTCAATCAGTCTGGGCTCACACGGGGAGACAGAAGATGCTATGATAGCCAAAAGCCACAAAAGAACGGTGATGACTTCTCTAAGAAGCCTGAAACCGTGTGTGTGTGTGTGTGTGTGTGTGTGTGTACAGAAGAAAACTCACTCACATTATGACTGGATTTAGTTCCTTTTTTTTTTCCATCAGATGATGTCATACAAATCTGTTCCATTGCTTTCTTTGACACTTGTCAGTTGTTAAGCTCATTAATCAGCTGTACGTTAATAGAATCTGAAACATTTCATAGTCCTGGTTTTTCATTCATCAGTATTTGTTGTTATTGTTTTTGTTATGTGATAGTAAACAAAACAGCTTCATGTTTTGGACTTTTGGTGGGGAAAAACATACATGTGTAAATAAAGATAAACTTGGTATTGTTTCTCAGTTATTAGCACTCAATCTGTTACTATATTAAAACTATTTACACAAACTTTTTACATCACAAAACGTGCTCCTACAATTTTTTTAAACAGAATATTTCATAGACTGTACACAAAGGCTGTAAGTAGCCAGTGTGACATCACCCACTGTTTAATGAAGTGCAGCTGTTTTCTTCTGTCATTGTCTTGGTGCTGGACATGAGAGGTGACTCTGACTGAGAAACAGAGACATACTGTAGGCTCATAGGAGTCATTTGTCAATCCCAAGGTAGCCCTAGCCTACAGCAAACCCTGCTTTATCCTTCATGGTCCTAATGGGACCATAATGTATCCCTGTGTTCTGAGCCTGACCACAACACAACATAACACAAAGAAATACTGGAATCCTAGACATTTTATATCTGCCTTGTTGTCTGTTTTATTATTTATTTATTTATTTATGTATTCATGTGTTTGTTTCTTTGTGACTTCTGCTCTGTTTGTGTCCCTTTTTATCTGTAAAAGGTGCTACTGGAACTTTAATTTCCCTGTCGGAATCTTCCTAAAGGGATTAATAAAGTTTAATCTAATCTATTACATCTATACTATCAGCTAAAGTGAATATAAAGGACCTGCATGAAGATTGTATTATTGAAGGCACAACATATTTTAGTAGCTGGGAATGGTTTTCTGTGATTTGGGTGTTGGAATTATCGTATAAATTCCATTCTGTTATTATAAATTATCATATCTTCTATTTGTATGTTTGTATAAACTGTTTTGGATTGTTTTATACTTATA
>JASGAU010379931.1:0-15026 GCA_030220045.1 Australoheros facetus
TCCACGCATGCGCGTCTTGCATAAACAAACTTTGCAAAGAGAAAACCAACGCTAACTTGTGGCCTGGCATGGGAACTACATCGTTTTCATCGTTTCACGTGTTATCATGTAAACGCGGATCGTTTTTGAAACGCTATCGTGTAAACGCAAGGCCGAAACGCATCAAAACGACACCGTTTCCAGTGGAAACGGCTTCGTGTAAACGGCACCTTAATGTACTTCTGTAATGGTCTTACTAACTAGTGGGACCAGTTTCATGCTTATGTGCATGTAAAACAATCACTTAGATTTTTTCACACTTGCTACAAGTGCAATTTAGCCAGTATAATAAGTGCAGAGCAACTGAGAATTTAGTTGAAGGTTGATACCAGCAATTCATGATAACAGCGGAAGAGCAAGATAAAGAAGTCATTTCAGATGAAGAACCATATTTTTGTAATGACAGCCTAAACACGATATGGGCAGAAGTACAGAGCCATCTACACATTACACTTACAGGAGCTGCTCAGCCATGAAAGCTCATGCTATGAAGTTCCCAATGCAGTCTCTGTGCTGTTATTAATTCCAGAGGAGGTTGGATCCCCACAGATTTTTATACACTATGCACCTCAGCACTTACTCTGTAGCTGTAGCTGTCACCTCAGGAACAACTCAGCCTCTTCGTGGTTGACTTGCTTGCAATAATACCACTGCAATAATACCATTGCAATAATAAGCTTATCGTGGAATATCTAGGAGAGAAAATAATTTCACAAACGGACTTGTTTCAATGATAGCATCCTATAAGAATACCACGCTCAAATTCATTGAGGTATTTAGAACAACTCATTCTTAAACAGAGTGTTAAGGCAGACTGCTTGGCTAGGTGCTTGATTTTGTACACTGTGGCAATGTGGCTGAAAACACCAGAATTAAAAGATTAAAAGGTGTAGCCCAATACTTTTGTCCATATAGTGTATGAAAAGAAATAGAAGAACCTTCTGGTATGAGACATATGCCTTATGCTATGATTAATCTATTAAAGTGTCCCCATCTCTCATGGTTTGAAAGATGAGTCACGTGTGTTTTAAATTTTCTTATGTAGTGCCTAATGAACGGTCACCAAATCCTGAGCAAAGATAAGACTGTTTTAATGGGTTATTGAGGCTTTGCCTGAAGAGGATATGAAAACTATTGAAAATTAATATTTTGATTTTGTTTGTTTTGATCTCTCTCTCTCTCTCTCTCTCGCTCTCTCTCTCTCTCTCACTCACTAACACACACACACACTGTGCTGTATTAATGCCATCCACCTGCTTTAACTGTCAAGGTAGACAACATAGTTCGCACTCATAAAGCATAGGCAGAGGAATAACACTTTGAACCTGCTCTACATCCTGCTTTTTCTAGACTCTACCAAGGAGAAGAAACATAATCTGTAAGTAACAACAAATTTATGCATGCATACAATAAGTTCTTGTATTTTATTGAACTGTTTATTTATAATTAATGTAAAACTGTACAGACCTGGCACAGATGAGCATTTATAATTTAATGTTTGTTAATTAGCAAATAAAACATTATGCTCTAAATCATTTTCTTTACAAGAGAACATGCACATTGTTGGGACTGTGTGGTTAAAATGCTCATTATTGTGCTATTACTCTTATCATTCTTAATTATTTATGGTCCATTGGCATATTTAAATGAGAAGCAAAATCTCTGTAAAGCAAACAGTGAATGCAAAATACCAGCATGCTAATGTCTGTGAAAAGGAACCCCAATGAATTGGAAGCAAATATATTTTAAAAAATTGAAGTGATAAGACAAAAAAAAGAAAGAAAGCGGAGACAAACAAATGGTGACAAAATATTGTTCCATTGTACATCATGTACATTACCAAATCTGTTTTTCACTGCAAGTTATTCTCCAAAGTCCTCAAAGCCTCCCAAAGGATGAATAACAGATGGTTACTAGGGAAGTGTAATTGCTAATCTGCACTGAAGGAAGTATATCACCAAACTGGTGGTGGCTCACATAGAGACCGTTTCAACAAACACTGAAGACTAGTAACAAAATAATAACATCCTTGAAAGTATTAACTACAGATGTTCCTGGTAACAAATTTCTTGGTCAACTAAAAGAGAGAAACTACTCTGAGCTCTTCCCAAATTACTGAACTCATCACCCTGCGTCCAGCCACCCTCTGGAGAAATCTCATTTTTGCCACTTGTATCTGCAGTCTCATTCTTTCGCCTTCAAAATGACTAACAATAATAGCCCTAACGATTAGGTATCTAATTGACTAGTTGTGCACATCCCTAGTATTAACCACATGCAGCTGAAAGAGAAATCACTACAGAAGCAAAATTAAAGCCAAGACTGAAGATGTATGTCAAACTTTCAACAATCATTTGTGTTTATGTTAACATGTCATGTAATACTGTCTTGTTGAACACAGCCTTTCCACATGGCTCCAAAAGGAGGAACCTGTTTGTTTCTGCTCATTATGGCCTTTGCAGCTTTGGGTAAGCACCAAAAACCTTTACATTCAGTATACCCCCTTTACCTGATAAAACATGTTTATTAATGTAAATATGTGTTCTTATAAGCATGCACATTGTTTATGTTCAAATGCAGTCATAAATGCCTGTGCACAAATATCCACTATTACTGTATCTGCCCAGCTCAACTTCCAAATTTGGGGCCTCAAGAAAAAGCTGACTTAGAGAAAATTGGAGAAAAATTGGTAAGAGAGTACCGTGCTTTTTTTTTTTCTGGCTTCAAGAGTATTAATGAATACATATCAGCTGCATGACAACAGTCGTTTGTGCTAGGTGATCTAGACCTGTTTCTTGTCATGTTTTTCACAGTAAATTTAGGAATTTTAACACCTTAAAATGGTTCACATTCATTTTGGGGGCAGTGATTTAATGAATGAATGTCTTACCTTTAATACCCTTTTGTCTTACCCTTTTGATTAGATGAAGAAGTGCTACTATAGGGGTAAGAAAACTTTCACTGCACTTATGAATGAGAGTAGTGCGCGCATGCGTGTGTGTGTGAAAGAGAGAATGTGAGAGTGTTTCTCATGTATAGTCATGGTTAAAAAAGAGTACAGCCTCTTTCAAGGGTTTTTATATCACTACATAATAAAAATAATCTTTTCATTAACAGGCTTTAAAATTAGGCAAATACAATTCCAAATGAACCGCAACATGACATAATACTTTCACCCAAGTACACCCTCACTGTTTACATAGGAATTAAAACACAAAGCAGTAGCCAGATGCTGATAATCAGTTGATCTTCAGCAAGTGTGAACACCTCTCTAAAAGCAGAAATTTGCTGATCTGGAGCAGGTGTGTGTTAACACAATGCCAAAGAGGAAATACAGTACATTAGCAATAATCTTATATTACCAACTGCTGCTGCTCAACAATCTGGGAATGGTTATAAGATCATTTCCAAACAATCCGACGTCCATCATTCTACAGTAAGCTGCTTTCAGCTGCTCCCTTGTCACAAGGTGTTGCCCCAGTTGGCAGGTCCGTATGTTTGATTTGGCAGACTTTTACACCAGATGCCTTTCTTGATGCAGCCCCAAAGGGGACCTGTGTCTCCGGCTGTAATTGAACCAGCAAACTTTCAAGGGATGGGACTCTTTTAAAATTGCAAAAGACCCAGGAGCTACATCTCAGACTGTACAGGCCTCAGTTATTGTGTTAAATGTTAAATTTAATGATAGCACAATTAGAAAAAGACTGACCAAGTAGGGTTTGTTTGGAAGGGTTGCCAGGAGAATGCCTCTTCTCTTCTAAAAGAACATAGTAGCATGACTTAGGTTTGCACAGATACATCTGAAAAAAATACAAAACTTCTGGAACAGTGTCCATGGAGATGTTTAGCCATAATGCACAGCGCCATATTTGGAGAAAACCAAACAGAGCATATCAATACAAACACCTCATACCAACTGTCAAGCACAGTGGTGGAGAGATGATAATTTGGGCTTGTTTTGCAGCCACAAAACCTGGGCACCTTGCAGTCATTGAGTTAACCATGAACTCGTCTGTATACTAAAGTATTCTAGAGTCAAATATGGGGCCATCTGTCCAACAGCTAAAGCTTGGCCGATATTGGATCATGCAACAGGACAATGATCCCATTACAACAACAAATCTACAACAGAATGACTGAAAAACGAAAGAATCAAGCTGTTGCAGTGGCCCAGACAAAGTCCAGACCTGAGTCTGAGTGAAATGCTGTGGTGGGACCTTAAGAGAGCTGTGTATAAACTAATACCAGTAAACCTCAATGAATTGAAGCAATGTTGTAAAAAAGAGTGGGGCAGAATTCCTCCACAACGATGTGAGAGACTGATAAAGTCATACAGAAAATTATTACTTCATTATTAGTTATTATTAGTTATTTCTACTGTAGTGGTTCTACAAGCTTTATGAGGTGCACTTAGTTCTACATTTTAGAACTTACTTTTTGCTAAATCAGTAATGATGTGGACAAATTCTTGGAACTGACAGTTCTTTTTACCATGACTGTATTAGGAACGCAAAAGTCAAGCTGAAGCTTAAACGGTTTTGTTGCAACAGTTTGATAGATTTTTTTGATAGATTTTTTTCCCATGAGAGCTCCAGTCATAGTACTGAGTTGTGTCTATTATGGGAGTGTGAAAACCCTGTCTATACTCTGTAATATGAACCATAACCAATATGTGGCAAATACTCTTTCAGCGTGCAACATTTAAATCTAAAGGTTTGATTTTACAGGATACCCGGAGCCTAATTTGATGGTGGCCAGAACTGTCTTCAACTCCAGGTGATTCTGTGGGTGGTTCTGTTTTGTGTTTTGTCCTGAAGAAGCAAGTGCTCGCTGTAGTTATCACAATGATGTCCACAAGCCATTCTTGTTAAGTTTCTCAAATAATGTCCAACCCACCGCTTTTTATTAATAAGAGGATAAGCATAAAGAAAAGGATTTTCTTTAGCTTTTTGCTGCAAAATGTGAGTAAATAACTCACTGATAAGATGCTCCTGGACTTGGTATTCAACTCCATCTGAAGAGTATGTTTATGTGTAAATATGAAACACAAAAATAGTAACTAGTCAAATTTGACATGTTAAGCAAAGAATATTTGATATATTTTATATTTGAAGACATTTCTTCTTAACAGCTATTATTTGCACTCTCATTTTCCTTAGTGACTTGCCTGTGGAGAACAGACGTACTAACCAATTCAGCACCCTTGTATCCACTTTCCTTCATCAGCTGAATTTAGTCACTCCAGGAACAAACATAAAATCACTTGGTCAACTCCCCATGGATATTCCACAAAAAATGGTTTGAACATATAAACATGCATACACCCATAATCAAACACATGTGCATTACACACATTGATCATGCATATTTTTTCCAGATTAACATAAGAACAAAAAAATATTTATTGAAACATGTAATTTGTTTTTTATCACTGTGGGTAGCAGGTTAGTCACTGAAGTCACTGATTTTTTAAAGCAGTATTTATCATCTTAATGGTCAATGTGATTTTTTTTTTTAATCTGTTCTTTCAGTTCTCCCCCTTAATGCTTTTCCTTCTCTCTGTTATTAGACTAACCAGATGTGGAATTGCAGCTATCTTCCTGACATGATTGATCTGATGAGAAACCATTCAGTTAGTACACCAGTGGCAAGAACTTAACACGCAAAAAACAAATAAACAAGCAGATGCAACAGATAAATTAATGCTGCTTTTTAGCAGTCATGCCTGTCATCTATGTTTTTCCTCTAGGAGCATTCTGGATGTTACCTGCAAGCATTTGCAGCCCCTCTTTCCTGGGTGACTTTGACCACACAGGGTAAAAGCAGCATGGACTCAAATGACTATAAAACACTGATGTGGGCTCTCAAACCTATGGCAGGGGTTATGCCATTTCTAAAAACAAAACTTCTCACCAGTGTAGATATCCCACAGCTGAAAAACATGTGAGTATGCTTTTATGCAATTACTTTGTGTGGCTGGCATGAGAATTAGTACCTCTAAGTCTGAGGCCATGGTCCTCAACCAGAAAAGGGTGGAGTGCCCACTCCGGCTCAGGGACAAGTTGCTGCCTCAGGTGGAGGAGTTTAAGGATCTCGGGGTCTTGTACATGAGTGACAGGAGAAGACAGGGGGAGATTGACAGACAGATTGGGGCTGCATCTGCAGTGATGCAGACGCTGCACTGGTCTGTCGTTGTGAAGAGCACAGGTGGCAAAAGTACAGACATTCTTTACTTAAGTAGAAGTACTGATACTTGTGTTTAAAAAAAATACCTTTAAATATAACCTCTTTCCTCTCCTGTCCTCTTTCTTACATCTTAATGCACCTCTGAGTGAAGTTACCTCTCATTCTGGGAAACAGCAGCACACAAACAGTTTGTGTGTTTGTTGATGTTTGTTGGGCTGATAGAAACGTTGCGTTTGAAATTACCTGCCACAACACCTTACTCCATTTACACTCGCTCCTCTTCTTCTGTTGAAGTACTACGACCACAACTTACAGACATCTGCACTCATGCTGGCCCACTTTAACCCCTGAGTACAGTGCTATAAATGATAGAGAAATTGTGTTTTTGGCTCTTTCATCTCTTTGTACAGTATATGATAAGCCCCAGTGATGGAGGATACACTAATAAGATTGGCTTTTATATGTGTTATTGTTTCCTCCAGTTAGGCTCAAATCGGGTTGATGTTTGAAACCGGAAATAAAAACGTCCCTCAGACATGTTAAACCTAAAGTAACGAGCCTGTTTAGAAAATGTAAGGAGTACAAAGTACAGATATTTATGTAAAAGTGTAGGGAGTAAAAGTGAACAGTTGTCAGAAAAATAAATACTCAAGTAAAGTACAGATACCTGAAAATTCTACTTAAGCACACTAACAAAGTATTTGTACCTCGTTACTTCCCACCTCTGGTGAAGAGGGAGCTGAGCGTGAAAGCAAAGCTGTCAATTTACTGGTCAATCTACATCCCTACCCTCACCTATGGTCATGAGCTTGGGGTAGAGACTGAAAGAACAGCAGAAAGGAGCTTCCTCCAAAGAGTGGCTGGCCTCTCCCTTAGAGACAGGGTGAGGAGTGCAGTCATTCGGGAGGGGCTCGGAGTAGAGCCGCTGCTCCTCCACATCGAAAGGAGCCAGTTGAGGTGGTTCAAGCATATGACTAGGATGCCTCCTGGTCGCCTCTTGGATGGATGAAGAAAATGGATGGATGGATGGATGGATGGACGGATGGATGGATGATGGATGGATGGACTTTGTGGGGCTTTTTTTCATAACTTTTCTTACAACTGAAATTTCTGTTGTCTCCAGGATGGACATATTAAAGGATATGTATGATCGCATACCTGTTGGTCAAAGGGCTCATGTGGCAGAATGGGCAAAAGATCAGATCACCAAGAACTACTTCAACTGTACAATGAAGCCATGTTACCCAGTGTTAAGTAAGAAATTAAGTCAGAAATCATGATAAAATCTTTTTACACACAAACAGTTGTGCTAACCTCAGAGGCTATTAAATTGACTCATGTTAATTTATTTGGGACTTGCATTATACCCAGTACTTGTATAACCCTGACTCTGATCTTAAGTTACACATCACCTTACGCTGAAACTACTTCATCACTCAGTTTTATAGATACTTGCTTTAGGTTTCCATTCAACAGTTTTTGTGACAATTGGATACATTTGAAGTGACCAGAACAGAAAGAGGATACTGAGCTCTGCAGCTAATTTCCAAATCATGCAAAGCACGTAGAGGAGTGTGCAATTAAGCAACAAACAGAGACAGACAGGAGAAATTTTTGATGAGCACAGTGGATATTGTCTTTCTTATAGAAACAGTGCACCTGCTTGGTGTGGTTGTGGCACACACATTTGCAAGTCAGGATGTATGTTTGTGTTGATGGGACTTTAGTCCAGGCAGTCATAGAAATGACAAACTTTATTAAGTGCTACAGGTGAGTAATAGTCACCAGCACTGAGCATGAAGCAGGCTTATCTAACACTCACAGGCACATCGAGGAGCTTGTCAGCAAGCACCACAGTCATGCACATAAATTTTAAGAGGCTAGTTTGATGTTTTGTTTCCTGCCTCATATGTCATGTTGTTTTTCTTGATTTATTAATAGAGTGTGTGTATATGTGTGACCCTTCACTGAAATGGCTGAATTTGGAAGCACTGACTATTATGGGACCCTACCTGTCCTATTTAACACCAACTGATGTTGATTCTTCTCCTAAAGTAGAGGTGAGAGAAGAAGCAAAATTCAGAATAGCAAAAAAGCAACAAGGTTATAATTTTTGTCCCTATTTCTGTGCTCTGCTTTTATCTTCTAGCTATGTGACTTTTTCTCATCAGAAAAGTTTAAATCCACCATGAAGGTAACCAGGATGAACCCCACGCTGAGTAAGAAGTTCCTCCAAAGGATCTCGAAAGAGTGCTTCGATTCACAGGAGTTTCCCAAACATGTGGATAAGTGTGTATTCATGTGTACATTTATGTACATTAGTGCATTTGTTAATAGTAAAACTTAACATGTTACATCATTTCCTAAGACTAAAACTTTACCTGCTACATACCAAAATGTCACAACATTGAGTTCTCTGCTCTTAGATCTTGTAGGAACAGAAACAGAGACAAGGTTTTTAATAAGTTTATAAACACAAAAATGTGTGGAGAATGCTGAATCAGTTTCAAGGTTCAAGTAATCACTACATTGTTTGTTGCCTTTGAATCTGCACAGGCTTGGCCCACTGGCTTGTTATTATGATCCCCCAGAGTTGAATCAAGACCTCAGCGAGAAACTCCTCTCTCAGCTCGACAACTGTGACAGCTCCCAAATCAAAAAGGTATATTTCACTTACCTGTGCTTACCCAAACCTTCACATTTATCTTCTTTGGCCAAAGGCCAGAGTAACCCCTTTTTTCTGTGAATTGTTTCATGAATCTGAGTAGCGTTATAATTGCTCCTTTTTTTTTTCTTCTATCACACAAGCTGAAGACATACCTTGTCACTTCTCTGAGGTCACTTTCAAGTCCCGCTCAAATAATACAAGATCTAAGCAGTAGTGTTACCTCATTGTCTGCCAAAGACATTGCAGCAATCCCTGCCACCAATCTCACAGAGGCTCTCAAAAATATGGGACCAACCATTCGATGGACACGGAGCCAGCTGCATACTCTTATCAAGAAACATCTGGGTGATAAGAAAGTGAGTGGACTGGGTTAACAATTTGTCTCAGATAGCTGGCCTCGTCACTGGATACTTATGTTATTCTGCTCCCCCTCAGTGTAAACAGATATCGGGGAGGGAACTGATGGAACTTCAGTCAGTTGCAGAAGGTTTGCCAAACTGTGTCCTGAAACAGGTTAAAGCTGCAGAGGTCCTGAATGAACCAGAGGGCCTAAAGAACATCTCCATGCGAATGAGGAAGGGGCAGCTTATGGCCATGCTGGTGGGGGTGAGTTCTTCATATTTCTTCATTACTTCACAACTAGTAGAAAAAGCATTTATACTTTGATTCAATTACTAAACATACTGTTAAAAGAGTTAAATGTTTTCCCGTAGATGCTTGGGCAAATGCGTCCTCCAGAGCTGGTGTCAAAGTTGTCTTCCCAATTGCTTAGCATAATTTCTGTTCAAACTTTGGCCAATGCAAACATCATCTCTTTGGACCAAGTGACAAACAAAACTTGGACTCGGTCACAGGTAATGTCCCTGAAAACCTCCTCTCATGCAGTGTTGTATTGTTTTGTTGAGTTTCCTATTTAATTTAAATATATTACTCTAGAAAATATATGGCTGATTCCTTGATATTTTTCACTCTGTTTCACTCAAAAAGTGGTGCCGGTTGTGGTGTGTTTTTATTTAGGCAGCATATCTGGCAAAGAAGATGGCTGAGCTAAAACAGCTTCAATTTAGGTGAGATAAAATGTTGTGGACAAAAACAGTTGGAGCTACTATTAACTGTCTACTTTGTGACAGAAAACAGTGTACTCATTTCATTTTTAGGGGCTGTCTGTCTAAACTTGTCCATGAAGGTTCTTGTTGAAGTGCCACTGAATGTAACACTGAGTCACTGCAACTCTCATAAATCCTTTTTACTGGCAGTCCTTTGACCTTTTTGATAGGTTACAAGTACAGAGAGAAACAAGAGCAAACTGTCAAAATATTGTGATTTCTGTGACTTACCCTGTGGCTACACTGAATCCGTAATGTACATGAACACATTGCAGAGCTTGTAAATGGTGCAAACATGCCGCAGATATCCTATCTACAAATTTATAGTAACATCAGTCCTAGGCTGCAACCTTATTGATTAGGCTCTGATGCCAGCTTCTAATTGGCTGAGCATTGTCTAACCTGTTGGTTAGGGATGATTCAATGCTGCAAATAGTACAGACTATGACTCATCATTGAGCAATTAAAGTCATACCTACTGCTCAGCAATCTAAACAACATGGTTGCATTAACACAAAGATCAAATTATTTCAAACTGGTTTCTTGAACATGAAAATTAGTTCAGTTTATTCAAATGGCCTTTACAGTCAGCACACAATCACAATCCAATAGAGCACCTTAGCTGACAAATCTGCAGCAACTGTTGCTTACTGCTATCATGGTAAAATGGACCAAAGTCTTAGAGGAATGTTTCCAGCACCTTGTTGAATCTGTGCCATGAAGAATTAAGGCAGTTCTAAAGGCAACCCACGACTAGCAAGATATACCTAATAAAATGGCAGTTGAGTGTACATTCAGATACACATCTGCTTCACAAACACACTGCATTCAGTGTAGCCAAGGGGTTGCACTTCATGAAAAGCAGCACACACAGAGCCAAGAGTAACCGATTCCCTTTGCAGATTTCAGGGCACATATATAACATATATAGTAGACTCTGAAGGAATTTAAAAGGTGCGCACCAAAGATTAGTCTAACCAATTCCAGTTGTGCAGTATGGTGGCATTTTTCCCCTTCTGTTACTGACTTATGGTGTTGGCCCGATAAGTTTTTTTTTCCCTGCAGGTCACTACGACTTCACAGTGAAGTTGACTTTGTGCACATAAAATTTCATCATTATTTTATTTAGATGTTTCTTTGAAATTCTTTATCAGCACATGAGCTTTACCAAAGCAATTATGCAGATACATAATTTTCTTTGATGCTTAAGTTATTGTCATGTTCTTGTTACTGTGTATGTTGTGCCTATGTTTAAAACATTATTGGCTGACACAGGAAGATGCGTTCAGCCCTTCAGGGAGTAACCTGTAAGATGATTAACGAAGTTCCTGACAGTGGGACCATGGAAATGGCTCAGGCCATGACAGAGTATCCAGAGTGGCTCTCTAGATTTCAGGTAGGTATTTATTCACACATACACATGTTGTCTTTAAGTGAAATTTGTGAAATCCTTAGCGTATCCCTATCAATAATGAACATGTTTCCAGGCAGGATGTGCTGCCCAAAAGCTTTTTGCAACTTTGGTGAAAAAGAGAGCAGACCTTTTCAAAACCATCACTGAACAGGAGCTGGATATGATTCCTTCATCTTCGCTTCTTCACCTGCTGTAAGCAAACAGTGTATTTGCTACTTGAACATTTATTTGAACAAATATGTGTTGAAATCTAACAGTTTTCTCTTTCCTTTTATCGCAGCCCTTCATATGTGGAGGATTTGCCTAGTTCTGTGTGTCCCATTTTCCTTGACAAGATGGAAGAAGCCAACATGAGCTCTTTGCCTCTTCGTGCCCCATCTCGTCCTGCACTCATCAAGAAAGCTCTGCTCTGTCTGGCCAATGTACACTCAAGGATACATACTGTATTTCTAACTATGACCTGATAAATTGATCGACATATTTAACAACAGCCTGAAATGTTTATTGTGTTTTTGTAGGGCACAGATTTATCCAAACTCACTGTTAAGGATGTGTCCATGCTTGGACCCCTTGTGTGTGAGCTGCAGTCTTCCCAACTGGGTCTCATGAACCCTGATGTACTCAACTCCACTTTCCAGAAGATGGCTTTCTGCCAACACATTCCTCAGCATCACAGAGCAGATTTAATTAATCTGGTCTATCAGACGTTTGGGTAGGACATTTTCTCAATGGAGATAAATTTATACAGAGAAAGCCCATAAACTGTATATAAAAGATGGACAAGGCTTCCAGGTCTGAACAGTGAAGTCTATGTGGAAGTATCTTAAATCTGCATTCTTTATAATGGCCAACAGGGGGACTCTGGTTGGTTTCTTTCCTTTAGGACCTCAGTGTGCACTTTCCTGATGACTTCATGGTCTTAATCATTAGTCTTACTGAAGTTAAGTCCCCATTAGAGTAAATAAGGAGGATAAAGCAGAGTATGCTTTGTGTGAGTGACAAGTACCTAGCCAATCACTGTGCCATGTTCTTGGTTCCTCCATCAGCTCCACCCCTCATTTCACATCCAGTTTTAAAAACACCAGGAATCCCAATGGCAAAAAACCTCTCCGATTAAGGCTTAACCACAGGACTTCCCTAAGCAGTGGTGACGTCAGTGGCTACACCCATCTTTTATATACAGTCCACGAATATGACTGTATATGAAATTAATAGTCTGATGTATTCTTTTAAACACCTGTAGGAATTCTTCTCACTGGACTGAGAACATTATGGAATCAGTTGGCCCCCTTCTTCTTTGTGATAAGAATGCCACATCTGCTCTACCCAACAAAGTGTGTAGCTCATCTTCTGTTTGCTTTTGTCATTATCATGAATAATCCAGAAGTTCATTATAAATGGATGTATTTTTTCAGTTTATCTTTGTGTTGATGTTGTCCCTGTCTGTGTCTCTGTTAGCCTTGGATGAAGGATGTTCTTTATTTCCTGAAGTCACACCTCTCAGATCCTTCAGATGCCCTGAGAAAGAAAATCTTTGATCTTACCACCACATCAAATACAATGCGTAAAAAGAGAGGTGACGTGTTGTATCTGTTGTAGAGTGGGTAAAAATTATGATGAATGATTCTGTTTTGCGTTTCTGTTTTCCATCCTCACTGTGCCTCTCAGTAACAGCAAGAGTTATACTAATCATGGTAACAGCAAAACTACTCTTGATCTGTATTTTCAGCGTAAGTTTGGTGTTAAATTTTATTTAAAGTGGTATTTAAAAAGTCTTACAGTTGTTTATACCTGTAGAGACCCTGAGAGAACCCACTAAGGAGTTGGTTGAAGAACTGGGAATGGATAATGTGTACTGGTCAGCAGCAGAGCTGGATATGATGTCAAACAGCACTTTCCTGGCTACTGTAGAAATACTTGGAGAAATCCCTGACTACAGTGCAGATCAACTGGCTGTGCTCGGTAGAAAAGCAGCTGAGGTACAGTGGAGACAGTCATTTTGGTTCTGTCCATTCACCAACCAAAGAGCCCTTCTGGTTCTTCTTTTTGTGGTTGATTTTAACAGGTGGCTTTGTGTGGAACAAAAGGGATTTTCCCAGTTTAAATTCTTAGAAATCATTTCTTCAATACAGCTTTATTAATGAAAGTTGAGGTGCACTTAGTTTTTAATGAATAACCAGTAGTTTAATGCTGTTGAACCAAAACCAAATGAGCAGTTGCATTACACATTTCCCTTTATCATGTATGAATTGTTTAAATAACAATTCATACATATTTCTCTGTATTTCTTCAGGCCTTTGGTCCAGTGTCACAGATGAGTGAGAGTGTGGTCTCCCAGCTGCAATGTATAAATCAGGGCTTTTCCAACTCTGATCTGGAGAATCTCCACTTGCCTTTGGACATTGTGGAGGGAATTTCCCGCTGTGGCTGGACTCAATCACAGGTGAAGTATAGGGACATCTTTGCATGCTCGCTGCTATATTCAGTTCAGTTTTATTTATATTGTACCAAATCACAAAACAAGCAAAAACAAACAGTTGCCTCAAGGTGCTTGTAAGGTAAAGATCCTACATATTGATATTGATTATACACATGACTTGTGTGCAGATGGAGTCATTGTGGAGGGGAGTTGCCAGATACAACAACCTGACAGCGCAGCAGCTGGGAGCTGCAGAGATGGTATCACTGAACCGGCTGATCTGTGGCCTGAGCTCCAACGAGATCGGACAGCTCAGCCTGGACGCCTTTAAGTTTGTGCACTGCACATCACACTTCTCATTTTATTTACGTCACCCATTATTTTCTGTCCTGTTAACCTAATAAAGCATGTACCCCCACACTCCATCCCACCTCCAAAACAGTAATGAAACTAGTTATAAACTAGTCACTAATTTTCACTAGTTTGCACAAGTGAAAACTCAAGTGAAATTCTGTCATATGCAAGATTTGCATGTGCAGGATTTTTTCATTTCTAGCCTTGATGTCTTCCTGTTTATAAGGCGATATTCATAAATAAATTTTAATGCTAAAATAAGTTTGTAGCAAATCTAGATTGACCTTTTTGTCAGGTGCATGAAGCTGTCTTTTATTAGAGTAGATTCAGTTATTTTGAGATGGAGATGGAGTCACAGCTGCATCATGTGTTTGTCACAGGAGCGCTGTGGCTTCGATGGATGGTATCGAGTGCTCCTTCAAGGTTTTACAGCAGTTAAAAACTCTAGCTGTGACTGCGTTTGGGAAACCCAGAAACTGGACAGAAGCACTGGTATTGGATTTAGGCAACATTGTAGGTGAGATAATATCCGTGAATTAAAAACACCCTGTAGGAATATTTCTTAAAAACAGTTGACTGGGCCATAAATTAACTTTCCCTTTTGGTAATATTTTAATGTGTCCCTAAGCTGGGTTGGATGCATCTGAGTTGGCTTCTTTGGACCCATCTGTCTTTGCATTTGTCAGCAAGACCTGTATCCCACTCATCCCTCCAAATAATTTTGCTGTAAGTAGCTTTCTTGAACCATTTTAACTTCCATTTATTGTTTTCAAGCTGGAAGCCAAACCCAGAGACCAGATTTTACTAAGTACATTCACTCAAGTGCTGGACAGTGCTGAA
>JASGAU010379937.1:759-11643 GCA_030220045.1 Australoheros facetus
GAGATAAACAGAAGACAAATGTGCCAGAACACAAGCGGATTACAAAGATTTCAAATGGAACACCCCACTGATTGTTTTTTTTAACTGGGTGTACGTAAGATTAGCCACATGTGTAAGCGCTTTTTTATTTATTTTAAAAAGGAGGCCTTGACAATTTCAAAGAGATCAACTAAAATAATTATGTTTTGTGCTGTAGTGCATCTGTTTAAATCAGCACTAATGCAGATAGATGCCAGATAAATCTCTGCCAAAAACCTTGGTGGGCAAGAAGTGATGCAGTTTATGACTTGTGTATGAATCTTCTGTCAGTGCACAGACTGAGCTGTTAGGGAAGACGAGTAAATTCTGATTTATACCTTCTGTGATATGCTTGAGTAAAGCTTGTTTCATCACTGACAAGCTGCTGTATATGATAAACATGCAGGTTGAGAGTTTCACTTTCTTTGTGATCAGATGCCTGCAGACCGTAATTTGTCTGTGAATAAGTGTCCAAAAAACACCACTCCGGCTCTGAGCCACACAAGGCCGAGCATCAATTCACAGAGTGCTAACACAGATTTTTCAAATCTGACATGCCAATATGCTTTTGTAAGCAGACCTCCTCCACACAGCCTCCAGCTCTTCTAGGGATATGCCAAGGTATTCCCCAGCCTGCCAAGAGACAATCTCCCAGCGTGTCCTGGGTCTGCCTCAGGTTTCCTTTTAGTCAAACATGTCCCACACGTCTTACCTAGGAGGCATCTTAGTGAGCTATTCCCAAATAACCAGATTACTTACTCTATCTTTAAGGCAAAGCCCAGGCATCCAACGGAGGAAGCTTATTTCTGCTTGTTTCCACAATCTTATTCATTCACCAACAACAGGTGCAGTTCAACAGCTGCTTGTGTCTCATATACTCACTTTTCATGTCATTAGACTTGAGTGTTTCACTGACATCCAGGGTGGCCATGCCCAGCAACACATCTGACTTCAGGGTCTGGTGGCTCCACACACGAAACACTAGTTTGCTGAATGGCGTTACAATCCTGTGGAAACAAACAGTACAGTTAGAAATTGTACCTTTGGATGAAAGTTTTAAAGAAAACAAAGAAAACCTGGCTCTTCTCCATGGAAGAGCTGGCAAAGGAAAGCCCTCATGGCCGTGCTATAAAGACTTGACTGACATTTCAACAACTAAGTTGATAGATTAATATGTGCTGAGTGTTTTTACCTCACCTACTGATAAGTGGAGTGAGGTTTTGTTTGCAGTTGCATTGGTCTGTCTGTCAGCAGGATAACTCGGAAAAATATGAATAGATTTCGATTAAAATTTCTGGAGTTGTTGGGGGGTGGTGGTGGTGGGGTGGTACAAGAAACAATTGTTTAAATTTTGATGATCATCCGGATCATGACCTGGATCCCAGAATTTGTAAAAGGATTCTTTAACATTGTGAGATAGGCACAATATTCACATATTTGCATCCAACCTTATGAGGATAAGTCAGAATCCTCTTAAAAAAATTTGGGTGCAAAATGACCATATAGCAAAGTTTGTTCATGATCGAACGTTTCTGGAACTAATGATCCAGAATGCTGAAAATTATAGAGTCAAAAAATAATTCACTCCTGTAGAGTAAGAATGAAAGTCAGTGGCATGCAACTAATGGCAAAATATAGCTGAAAGTGATAGAGTATGACAACACTGGGTGGTATCTATTGCAGTGGAAGTATTGGCACAGAAAACTTTGGTTGGTGAGGTATGCGCTCTACTGTGTGCCCTTCTAGTTTATAGATTGTATCAAACAGATGCATGCAGACTTTCTGTTGTCTAGAAGTCTTTGGGAAAGCTAGCCAATCAAGTTAACACCATTTTTTGAGAGTTTTAAAACCTTTTACAGCTCCCATCTGACGTGTGTGCCATTTACAAGTATAATTCCCAATAATGAGTGTAACAAGAATGTGATATTTCCTACATATGTAATCACTTAATCAATTAATATCAATAATTCTAGAATTACAACCCGTTTGACAAAGTTTTTAGCTAGCCAAAAGACAGTGCCACTGTGTCTGTATGAGCAGCAAAAAAACGAAAACAAAATTCTTTGTGTCGTCATGAAAGCAAACCATCGACAATAAGGTTCAGAAGCTATTCAGGGACAGTGAGTGCCTATAATCATGACTATGACAGTTGTTTAGCTGACTCCCAGAAGAGAGACAGTGGATATGTGGATTGGGTCCGGTTACGGCCCATAGTAAACACTTGTTATATAATAACGCTTCCCCCGTTGGTCTAAAAGAAACTTTAGGAGAGCGCTATATTAAGGTCACTTTGAACAGCAGGCGATACTGGATAGGCTAAAATTAAGAGGACATCAAATGCGTGAATATTTTGAACTGCAGGAAGCCAAGTGGTGCGAGTACACGAAATGTGAAGTGTATGTTTAGAAACAGGATTCCTGTAAATGCACCGGACACTCTCCTCACTGTGCGGGATTCGACCTGCTTGTGGAGACAAATTTCTAACACAGAGATTCTTTGCTTGCATTTAAAAAAATAAATAAATAATTTTTTAAACTGTTCACACCCCATTACCCTGAACTCCCTGGAAACCAAGAGCTGGTGACTCNATGCATATGTGGGAAAAACATCTTAAAAGAGATTATATGTTGTGCCAGTAATTTTATACAGTTCCAGAAGAATTCTATTTTCATATTCTCATGTGAGAAGCTGGACAGTTTGCTGGGGAAATGATGATGTGTCATGCCAAATACCACAGTCAGCAGTAATTGTGCATGATACACTTCTTCCTTATAGCCAGAACCCAAATTACCACACTGTTTTCATTCATCACTTAATACAAACTCTGGGGATTATAACCATTAAATGAGCTGTAAAAAATGTTTGAACAATGAAATGGTCCTCTCTCACTGAGGAGCACAGGCACTGATTACTGTGTGCTCTCTTTTGTGTGTGTGTGTGTGTGTGTGTATTTTTTTAAGTTACAAACTACCACCAATTTATTGACGCTAAACCTGCAGTTTTTCCTCAACATACTTCAATATTTCTCACTGCACGGAGATGCCTGGAGAATCTAAAGTGAGCCCCTGATGCATTTGCTTATTTTTTGGTGGATGTTTGGTCAAACATGGTCAAAGTTTAAAATAACAAGGTCAGTGTATGTACAAGTAATCCTGGTGATTTAAAACTTCCAATTTTAGACAGGTCTATGATTTCAAAGACAGGGGACATCTTTGATATGATCCTCTCACAGGACAGCAGCTCCATCCACCTGCTGTTCAAACCTCCTGCTGACAAGTTGTTTTAGACAGCGGAGAAAAACCCAGCTTTTTGAGTTTATCAAAGTACCAGACTGGTAATATTTAAGATATTACAATGAATAATAATCAATCTATGGTATCTATCAAATATGAGTAAAGTGGCTAGTAGATATTTTAATTGCACATGTAAACAGTAGAATTAATTCTATGTCCTTTGCCAAAAAATTCAAACGTTTGCAAATTAAACACAATTTTTATTTAAACAGATCTAGCTGGAGTAAAACAACTTCTATGAGTAGTAAAATAGGAGTATGCGTCTGATCAACATGAACAAATGTCATATGCGTCTCGTAATCCTGGCATGACTGACTCACACAGTGAGCGGCTGCTTCCATTTGGGGCTGTGAGTGTTGGTGCATTTCTCTGTTTTCTTGGACTGGCCGTCGACTGTCACTTCCACATAGGGACTGGGTCCAAACCAGTTTTTCTTGTTTTCTTTCAGTTTTGCTGATAGCACTAAATGGGTAGAAAAGACAGTCAGATGCTGGGAGTCCAAAATAAAAAACAAACAAACAAAAAACCAAAACAATTAATTTAGGAAAAATAAAATAGTATGAATAAGTGTACAATTTTAAAATAAAAGCTCAAGAAAAACAAGGAAAGAAGACTGGAATAAAACCACGATTATATAACTTAAGCTTTAAATTGCATGTTTTTTTTAAAGATGGGTAGTAAAGAAGTGCAGCTCAATACAAGAAATATTCATTTTTAGTAATTTACAATGTAATACACAGGACTAAAGCAAGGGCCAGGTCATTTTTGGGTATTACAGCATAAAGAATAGATTGCAAAACTGAAATAGCAATCTGAATTAATCATCTGAATTCTCAGAAATAAAATAAGTGAACCTGACTTTTACTTTAATCTCCATCTTCTCTGATACAGACTGAACACTCACCAATGATTTGCAGCTGTGCCCTAATAGGGTATCCATTGGAAGTGCCTGACTTGGTGGCTCCACTGGCCATGACATAGGGCTGGGATAAAGGCCTGTAGACAATGCATCAAAAAGCTTTGTGACAATCATTTAGATTTCAAAGATCACTAACATCTCATACGCTCTGATCTCATCTGTATGCTGAAAATGTGCAGCATACAGAGGAAATCATTTAGATCAAGTATATTTAGCTCACAATGTGAGCTGAACTAATTTCTGACAATTCACAAGCTAAAAAAATAAAACTTAAAGTTAATAATGTCTATACTTTTTACAAATTACCTCTGCAAATCTACTGCGTACAGTAAAATAGGAAAATAATATCAGAGTTTTAAACAATTTTCCATTAAATACTAGAGTCATAGTGCAGATGTATTTCTTCTGAAATACTCTTACAATGTACAATGGTCTCCACTTCCTTAAAATACCACACAATGTTTATTATTCACACAATCACAATCACACAGACAGACACACACACACCTCGTCACAGACCAGCGGCAGCAGAGCTGGGAAACAAACCACTAAACCTTCGATTAATGGGCAACTGGCTCTAACACCTAAGCAACAGCAGTCTCTATAAAATGCTGTGAGATGACATTTATTGCAACTAAAACTGAATTAATATCAATTTAATTTGCTGCAGTTCAGCAGTCAAAAGCGTAGCAGTCACTCTGAGAACCTTGCAAGATGAATAAGCACATCAAGCTCAATACATGTCCTACTGCGGACATGAAAGGAACATAACTGTGCGCTCTAAATTACTTCTAACGCACTGCCAACATTTGCATTTTTTTTGCCTACATTCCTGACATTTTACAGTGCAAATGCTTTCACTGGTTTTTGCATGAGGCAAGCGGTTGTTACCTGACCATCTTTGCATTACAGGAAAAAGACTAAATAATTTTTTGTATAAACCAGGTCAACTCAGCTCACTGTCCCTCAGTAATACCCCACCTAGCATATCAGTAATTTGCTAGATAGTAATTTTTTCCTTTAGACAGAAACTTCTACCAAAAATAATGTCATCATCTGGAGTGTCAGTTGTAAATAATGGAAAGTTTACACTCAGAAACTCCATTTCCTCCCAGGAATCCATCCTTAACACTAAACAGTATTATCACCTGCTAACATTATGGAATAACAGAACATGAAAGAATATCAATTCAAACAAGACTAGCACGCTCCTAAATGCTGTGCCATCAGGGAAGGTCACAAAAGCAGACAAAAGCCAGGTCTGCCGTCTGTGGAAACCTGTACGGCAGCTGTGAAAATAAGTCTTACGGGTCTAACACAATATGATGTTTGCCACCAGTCTTCAGTTTAAGATCAACATTTTTTCATATAATCCATGAAAGCCATTATGTAAAGCTCATTCAAAGAAACACTAACAACATCAATAATTGGTTTGGGGGATACGGTTGCCAGCATCAATTATAATGTTTGCTTATAAGTATGTCAACAGATATGAACTCTGAAAGCTCTGAAGCAGATCCTGTGATCTTTTCTTGATTCTGGTTACCTCAGCGTGTCACTGAATAATGCATACTCCTCAGCTCTATCTCATCCAGCAGACTACACACACAGCAGAGCAGGAGAAAGTGAGGAGCTCCTGGGTAAACCTTAACTCTTGCTACTGCTTTGGTCTCAGTCAATAATTAATTATAATTGCTGACTTTGCATTCTTGTAAGTAGGCTGAATGTGTATTGTAATGGAGTGTATTTTCTGAATATTGACTTGGATATTTTATTTTCTTAAAATCAGCTAAATAACATCTCCCACCTTTCAGCAAAGTGCATCTGCCCGCTAGAGTTCTGATGTGCAGATGAACCACCTACTTTGAACAGGATCACCCAGACCTCTCTTACAATCGCATGAGAGGTTTTTCATCACTGTTTGCTCACGTCGATACATTGTTTACACCATGACTAAGAGGGAAAAACAATGCAGCATAAAACATAAAAACATGCCTTCCCAATGACCAACTCAGGATCTTTGTAAGACAAAGGGACAAACAGGTTTTTCTATGACGCTTCAAGTACACAATATTCTCCGAAACTTTGTCATAAAAGTCAAGACGTGAAAATGACTGCGGGCACAACATAACGCAGCCGACATTCCAGCATTACACTCAGAGACAAAACTATGCAGTCAGGACAGCTGCTAATGGAGGACACCTGGGAGCAGGACGTTTGACAGTTTTAGTCAGGCTCCCGAAGTGTCAACCAGCCTGCTTATACCTGCAATAATATTTCTTTTAACCACTTCACTGACACGAACCAATTTATAATATAAATTCCTATTAAGTGGCTTGAATGCGCCACACGTCGTATTGAGAAATGGCTCCAAACGTCTCAGCGTAACAATTTTATTCAAACTACTCAAGTATCAAATCGAGCGTGGCGCACTTCCCTCAGCAAATGACAACACTTATCTAAGAAGAAACGACTCCCTACACATACCGTGTCTTGGATGCTAAGCTAATAAACGTTCGTAAGATTACATAATTTAATCCAACTAGGAATAGATAACGAGCTAACGCTAATTCAGTTAGCCGCAGAAAGAAGAACAATGTGTCCTAGTGGCCAAAGACAAATATCATGGCGCTGACCACTTTAGTTATATTCGCTGCTGCGGTTTTTTTAACAAGAGTTGCTGAGTACGTGTTGAATGTCAGCTGGCCACCAGAACTGACAGCCTGCTGCCATCCCAGCCCTGGCTAATTGCTAGCCTGCTAGCTTGTGTCATCATCATGGCTGGCTGGAAATCCCAAAGTCCAGCGGCTTTGGAAACAAACATATATCCCCGACGAGAGCTTCAGTTAAGTGGCTTCCGTAACTTACCGGCGTCCGAGCGGGGAGCGGTGAAACTAATGCGCTGTACCTGGAGTGTCCTCCCAGCCCTCGCTCAGCAGGATGTTTGGGTTTCAGTTGGGGCTTCACTTCAAGGAAGAAGAAACTTCCACCATCTTCGTAAGCTTGAGTCACGTGACCGAAACAAGGTGGAGCGCGCACGCTAAACCCTCTTTGTGCTGTGATTGGTCCAGAGTTGGAGAGTGACGACCCAATGGACGGTCAGTAAACATGATGATGAATTTAAAGTATTTGCAGTCTTATGCTACTCATAAATCTTACATTAAACCCAGTTTTTTAATGCCATGTGCAGCATTTTTTTTCCTGAGATTGAATATATTTTTGCGCTGCTTGACAGTAATAATACAAAATATTAATAAATATATGCAGTATATGCGCGATCCTCTGTATTCTGTGGCAGACTGAAACACAAGTGCGCCTACCAGTGAAAATAAGCTTTTGGTAAATACAGTTAGAATCAAATATCGACAAGTCTTAGCTCTCATGGGCACAAACCTTCAATCTTCATCTGACCCCTGTAGTTCTCGCCAGTGTAAAAATTAGCATGCTATCAAAGCAGCAAAGAACTACTTGATGAGCAACATGTTTTTACACTGTATCTGACTGTAAATGTACTCATATTTATAATTTTATTTTGAAATACGTCTCACGGAGGCTGTTTAATGTTACATATTTACAGATGACGGTCCAATAACAAACGGCAGGTGGAACTGTTGTGCTGTACAGCTGCTTTCTCCTCAGAACAAAGAGTTTAGAAGGGGAGTATTGTTTATAGACAGCTTAGTAAATGTAATACTATAATAGACTAATAAACTACACCCTGCGTGTGTTGTGATTATAGATATTACAACAGAGATATATTTTTAGATTTATTATTGGATTACCAAAACAAAATGTTACAAAGAAATGATGTAACACACACAAAGCTCAATGAAATCAATAAGATCAGTCATAGAAGTGTAAAATAGTGCCTATGAGACCCTTTATTTAAATAAAAATATTTTTCTATTTATTTCGATCAAGTAAACAATATAAAATGAATAAATAATAACATGCCAGTCCAGTTACGAGATGCTTTATTTTGAAAGTGCTAGCAGGAACCCAGTATTCCCTCTGGCGTCTGTCTTGACTCCTACGGCTGAGTGGTCGGGTTTGGTCAGTGTTGATGCAAAGGCAGCATGAGACATTGCTCCGCTCGGATCATGCAAGCATGGGGATTTTTGGAGGAAAAGACAGTTTGACAGCTCACTCAAAGAAACGGTAAGCGACAAGTCTCGGCATCAGATATTAGAACCAGTCCAGGGCACGGCTTATTGCAATGTTATGTGAGGCTTCACTTGAAACATGTGTCAATACAGCGCAAGATGTAATGCTGCTTTACCTTATGAAAAAGCAAAACTATGGCAAATGCAATGCGTTAGAAAAGTGAAAGTTACTTTATGATTGTGCAAAGTGTGTAAAGTAGACATGTAAGTCCCGTACAGCTACAAGCTGCTGTAAGATGTCAATAAATGTAGTAGCAGAAATATTTATGACTGTTTATTGTGATATAGAACAATAAGGTTAATGCACAGAAACAGCTTTCACAGATTCACTGAAAGTGCTTAGTGCAATATTAAAAGATTATAACATTTTTTTTCCTTATTGGGTTTTGTATATAGGGTTCATACCAGCTGAGGGAAGGTCACACCCTGAGTTGATTCCTTGGCTGCTACCACTGTTGCAGTTCTAAGTAACATATGAATAGAATACAGTAGGATAAAATAGTGGATGTCATGGCTATCTCCACCACTGTGAAACACAGATGGCAGATGGTCAACATCAGGGAGTCTGCATTGAGTCAACATGGCATGAAAAGTAAATGATATATGACAGTAAAGATGGACAATATAGCAGCGGTTTAGTGGAAGGTGATAGTGTTTCCTGTCATTAACAGCACTCTGAGATTCAATCAAGCTACAGTCAGCTTCTAATACAGCAGTTTTTTAAAGCAGGACTTGTGTTTGTAGGATTTCTGCTGAAATTTTGTAAAAACTTTGTATCCTTGTGGACTAAAGCTGTTTGATAAACTAATTAAAGAGTGTAAATTAAGGGTGTATTTTCCTTTTGACATTCAGCTTAATTTAACAGCACCTAGTAAAACATTATAGGAGACACAGAGGTATACACTACCCTGCTTGAAGCCTGTTTTGTAATTTCTCTTAGCATTTGCATTTCTCCGGGGTGATTTTCATTTCCTTCTACATGCACATTAGCAATCACCAGAAAGCCTCTGCAGACTGGTAGTACTTGCTTTGTGTGAATCACTTTTTCATGAGAACTTCATGCCCTGTATAAGTGAATCTCACTCGTATTATTGTATTTCTATTGAATTTTACAAGAAGCTTTCATGTCACCAACAGTTTCCTGTTTTGCTTTGTGTGTTTCTTCCTATAATTGCCAATTGAGTGAGGTGTCTCCAAGAATACCCATTGCGCCCTCCACCTAGTGTTGCCAAGTTGTAATCCTCACATCCAAGGATTCTCTGATCTCAGACCAGCTCCTTTGCTTGACTTTTGAATACCTTGAGATGTTTCCTGGACTCCATGGCCTGACTGTGCATGTGCCCATGGGAAACTTTGCATCCCTACACTCCAGTGTCCCAGTGTGTCTTTCAGTGGAACAGCCTGCTCATGCCAGGCAGCTATCAGTGTATTAATAGGTGTTTGAGCTGCTGCTTTGGTCCCAACCCCCAACTGACTTTTCAGTTTTCATAACACAAACAAGCCAACACTCCCCCACCCCTGCTACCCCTCTACTGGTACATGAAAAAAAAAAAACTTGCGCTTATTTTAGGCTCAGTGGTAGATAACTGACAGGTTGGGTTGCATGCTGTATGGGAATAATAGGTGGCAAGTTGCAGGGTTTGTTGTTAGGGTGTCAAAGATGTCCTGTCGTTTTGCATGATAGGAGGTTGTGGGAAGTTATTTATTATAATCTGTTATCTATAAAGCTTTACAAATCAAAGTTGTCAGTAATTTTCAAGGTGGCTTCAAAAATGGGAACCATGTTGCTAAAGTCCTATTTGAATTGTCCCTTTTTTCTTTTTCTTTTTTTATATAGCAATATAGGATTTTTGTCTAGGAAGTTGAGTAAGTGAGAGAAAAAGCAAGACAGACACTGTTCATTCTCAGGGGGAAACTAAGGAAGAACTTCAATGAGATGAATGGAAAATGGGATGAAAAAAAGAATCAGAGTAGATGCTTTGGTGGTGAACATGGTGTCAGGCTGACCGTATCTGAGAACTGTGTCAGGGTGTGCTTGCTCCCACGCTGGCTGATAGATGGGAAAGACTGCTAAAGCTGGCATATTTTTACCATTTTTATTAGTTTTAATCTCCTTCTGCGTCACCATTACCCACCGGTGTTGGCGGTAATCTGTTAGATCTGTTAGGTGGGAGAGCTTGTGTTTGGTTGGACAGAGGAGTTAAGAAGATGTCAGGCTTCTTGTACTCACTGGTGCGTACTGCCTGTGCTTCTTTTATGGTCCTGGGGACAAAAAATATAAATAAGAAATAAAAAATAAAAAGGCACCACATGGCATTGCTCCAAGCTGCAGGAGCTATTTTTGGGTCCAGCTATGGGAACATAACCAAGTTCCCAATCAGTCATGGACAGCACTGTAGCTGTAAATCCTGGTGCTGCTGGTGTGCTGGCTCTCATAAGTGATTTATGGGGTCAGATGATTTTAGGAGACCACTTTCTGCAAACCTTGAGT
>JASGAU010379937.1:11662-30700 GCA_030220045.1 Australoheros facetus
CTTTAAAGCTTGGGGTGGAAGATTTGCCATTATTCGTAGTTGTAAAACAAACAGAGCCTCAAGTGTAGAGTGTACTAAATAAAACAATAGATTTAGTCTGGATCAGTTTACATTCTAGAGATATTTCTTTGAGATCACTCTGAGTGCAAAGCATTCGTTTAATGAAAGTGCAGTGCATCCTTTCAGTCACCCCCTGCCTGTAGGTTCAAGTACCCTGTTTGAACTGTAATTAAACCTCCTTGTGGTTATTGCATAACAGGATCTTGTGTGTTGACTAGCTGCTGGCTTTCGCTGTTCTACAACAGGTTAGTACACAGGTTTTTAAAATATGTGTTCCATTTCTATTTCAAGACGTACGTATCGTTATAGTTATTGCCAGACAAATTAAGGAAGAAGCTACTTTCGGTTGCTCCTTTATTCACAAGGGGACGCCTCAGTGGGTAGATCCGCATGTTTGATTTGTCAGTTTGTTTATTTTTTTTATTTAAATGCCAGACAAATGCAGAAATGCAAATAAGTCTGAAATGTCTCAGTTCAGTTTTGATTTCCAAAGGGAGTTATCAGTCAGTGCTTATCGACTGGATGGAGATACAACCAATCGGAGCAATGAGATGAAAATTTTAAAACAGACTAAAACATGCAGAGATGACACTTTGCATAGAAGAGGAAACAGAAACATGAGCCCTCAGATTAAGCTTAAGGATTTCCAGTCAGCAAATCCAAGGCTCCAATTCAGACAGGTCCACAGGCAAATCTCCCCACAGGGAAAACTCTCTCTTGGTAACTCACAGAGGCAGTGCTGGATTACTGCGCAGAGGAGAGCAAACAGGTGAGGCGAAGGCACCGAGTAGTAGCAAGCAACCATTCTGATAGAAGGAGCCAACTTCAATAACAGGTGAGTTCATTAATCTCAGGTGTGCTGGGTGGGAGCAGAGGTAGGACCCGCCCCTGAAACACAAGGTGTGGTTAACTCAAACACCCACATAGAGGGAGAGGAGCAGAGAGAATGGGTGAGCCAGCCCAGGAGGACTTCATTCTTTACTTACTCACCATTCAGCACCAGCAGGGTTGCAGCTGAATGGAAGACTGTAGTCCATGCCATATAAATGCATCTAAACAAGACATTAATTTAATGGAATACTCAGTTGTAATTATAGAGGAATCTACTTATAGCTTAATGTGGGGGCAGTGATGTTGGGAGCCAGCTTTATTTTATTTTTTTTCTGGTTTTAGCTTCACCAGCTGTGTTGCTCAGTCCTCATATTTGTTTAGGAGTATAGTTTGTTCTTTTTGTGAGAAATAGAATGAGAAATGTCCGTGCTTGCTCCCTGTTTATAAGCTCCAGGCCACGAGGGATTCACAAGTCGATAACCACTGTTGTGTGGCTGCACGGCACGATTAGATTTAGTGAAGGCAGTTAATGGAAATGTGTCCTGGGTTAGTGAACTTGCTTTGTAGTGCAGGAAATTGGTTATAAGTACAGATGTGGCAAAAAGCCCTTCTCATCCCCTTTGCTTAAAAAGTGTGAAGATGAAGGTGTAACATAACTTAAGGCAAGAAAAAGAATTTGTAATGATATCGATATCTTCAAGCACGCTCCAAAATGCTGTAAACTTCTACCTACTAGTGAGAAATATGACCTGGGTGCTACCGTTCAGGCACAGCTGAGGTGTTCTTTTCTGCATGAGGTCTGTTTAATAAACTGGCATCTCCATGTCTCCTTGTTTGAAATTACACCAGAGTTCACTGCTTATTATTCTAGTGATGAAAGCCATGAACAATAAAGGAGGCCTTACTTGACCTTTCTTAGTGTCCAAGCATATTGTGTAGTTTTATTGCACGTTTACATATTTGTGTGACAAAGAAAGGTGTGACTTATAACCCAACTTACCCTCCCATTTTTCTTTACAGTTGACACCCACCAACTGAACTACAAAGACAGCGAGGGTGGCAGAATAGGGGGCAAAGAGTATAACACTGTTCAGCTTCTAATTCTGCAAATGAACTTCCTCACCGTTCTCCTAACTGTGCGTTTTTATATTAAGAAGCTTTGAGAATGTTATCTGTGTCCCCCTCACTATGAAAGTCCTTTCCTTATCCCTTTGTGTACATGTAACAATGGCTTATTTTTAACCTGTTGGGCTCTTTAGAAGTGGCAAAGGGAAAGAAGGGAGGAAGCTGGTGCAGGATGACAGAGGATCCATCCTTCCTCTCTCCCTTCCCTCACATATTACTATGGTTTGTGTTGCTTCTCTGTGATCCCCCTCCAACCCCCCTCACCCCCACCTCCACCCCAGTGGAATACAAATAAATAGGAAATAATGTGTGAACAGATGCATGAATGCACAGAGGCACGCACGCACACACACACACACACACACACACACACACAAGCAGAACGGCCTGGGAAAGGAGCTGTGACAGTTTGGCCTAATAACAACAGCAGCTTACTGGAATGAAGTGGAAAAAACTGTAGTTATTCACTGGAAGTGTTGGATATTAAAGTAACTACATAAATGACACTGAGCAGATGAGAAACATAAGATGGAAACGATCTGGCTGAATCAGCCACAAATACTTGTTTGGCTGTTTAGGCATTATTGGAAACAAAATAAATCCATTCAAAACATCATTTACTGTATATAAGTACAATTTTGCCTATGCTAGTATTTTCATTTCGTGGTACTTTACCCAGGAATGTCTATGCCAGGGTGCTGGCAAGGAGAGGTCGTCCATTATTCGAACCTCAGATTCAAGAGGAATGATGTGGTTTTCGTCCTGGTTGTGGAACAGTGGACCAGCTCTTTATCCTTTCGAGGATATTCAAGTGTGCGTGGGAGTTTGCCCATCCAGTCTACATGTGTTTTGTGGATCTGGAGAAGGCATTTGACCCCTTTCCACGGGGTATCCTGTGGGAGGTCCTGCGGGAGTATGGGGTGTTTGTCCCGTCATTGTGGGCCATTCAGTCCCTGTACAAGTGCAGCGAGAGCTTGATCCGCATTGCCGGCAATAGGTTGGACTCGTTTCCGGTGGGTGTTGGACGCTGCCAGGTTACCCCTCGTCACCAATTCTGTTCATAATTTTTATGGACAGAATTTCTAGGTGTAGTGGCCAAAGGCTTCCACCTTGGTGGCCTCAGAGTCTTATCTCTGTGGTCCTGTTGGCTTCGTCAGGTGGAGGCCTCCAGCTCGCACTGGAGCAGTTCTCACTAGAGATAAAAATTAATATTGAGCAGAACTGAGTTCAGCTTAATATTAATTTTTATTTCTTTAAGAGCTTATAGGTGCAGCCATCTACAACGGTCCCAGTTTCTCCTGTGGCCCCTTGGGAAAATGAAGTCTATATGTTTTTAAAAGCAGAATTTAGAATATTTTTTCCCAACTTCCTTTAAACGTCTTACATCACCTCCGGGGTTATCTACTGACCCTGGAGGAGGACCCTTGATTGAATTATACCATGTCCAACAACAACATGCAGCTTCCACCCTGGAAAAAAGGATTAACAATTCATGAATCCTTTATGTATATCAGTCCATGTTTCTACAAAATCAGTGTTTACACTGTAACAGTGCTTTACAGACAATCACTCAATAGTTTAAAAGACTTTTATTAATACGCGTTTAGGCTTTTTTAACGTTATAGTATTGGTATTTTTTTTAACTCTACTTATTGATACATACCCATTGTAGTTTGTAGAGCTTATTAGAAAGACGTACAGAACGTTTTTCAGCTGCAGTTTTAATCTGGCTTGTAAACAAAGTAATTGGCTGTTTCTTTTTGCTCCCTCTAGTTCTCTGTGGTGTTTGTAGTATTTTATCTCTTCACTGATAAACATCCTCGTCTCCAGCACATTAATTCCTACTTTGAGTTGTATTTGTTATAGTTATTTGAAAAAGAAGACTTTTTAATTACAGTCATGTTTTCCCTTGTGTTGCTGACAATTGTCATGTCCCTGGGCCTTGGATCCAGAGTTTTGAGTTTTCTGTGAATTGTTGTTCTGTTTGGTTTTGAGATGAATTCTGTTATTTATAGTCTTCAGTTAATAGTGTTATTCTGTATTATCTTGTGCTTTTTGTCATCATCAAATGATTTGAATTGGTTGTTTTTGTTATTTAGTTCTTAGTGTTAGTTGGATAGCTCAGTTTCTGTTCATTCAGTCTTGTCTCTGTGTTTGTCTTTTTGTCTTTCTCGGTCCCTCGTTTCATTGTGTCAAGTTAATCTTGTTTCCTCGTCCAGTTGTGTCTCTCTTCCTGTTTCATATTGCTAACAGCAGGTCTCTGTGTCTTTTTTTCTTCCTGTGTAATCGTGTTAGTTGTCTTCAGCTGCGTCCCCCACCTGTTGCCTCTCCCCCAGTTGTTTTGTGTGTGTATATATTGTCTCAGTCACCCTTTGTCCTTTGTTGTGTCATTCCTTATGCTAGTGTGTTTCCTTATACCATGTTTCATGCGTTTTCTGCCGTTTGGATTCCCTGCTCTTCATCTGTTTTGGATTTCCTGTGTTACTTGTAAACCTTCAGCATTAAAGCTGTGTTTTGCTTTTACTCCTGGTTTTCCGAGACCTGCATTTGGCTCCAAACTCTGTCTGCCGCACAGCATAAGGATTCCAGCCACCTATTTGCTCTAAAGGCTGTTATTTTTAAATTTGTTTTTCATAATTAATTTAAGCTGTCAGTGCTGGTTTTTGTTCTGGTACATATGCCCGCGTGTCTGGATTTTCTCAAACTAACTGCAATTCTTCCCAAAATAACTTCCTCGAGTTACTGTTTTTAAGGCAAAAATGCTATTTTCCCTACAGCTTAAATCCTTTCCTCCCTGCAAAATTGGTAACATGCACTGACAATTTAATTTTTTTATACTAAATTACTCATTATGCAATAATGACATCTAAGATCTGGAAATCATTTCAGCTGGTGACCTGTGATCCCATAAAAGCAGACGCTATAGTCATGCAAAAAAAAAAAGAGAAGAAGAATGTCCCATGGAAATGATAGGATTCTTTGATGTTCTTTGGGTATTTTATCAACTTTGATGGTGTACCTTCAGGGAAGGAAAGAAAAATGAGCATTTTCATTCATTTATTTAACAAAAATATCAGCAGTGATGTGATATATGCCTCTGATGATGGTTGCATTTGAGCAGTCTTCTCCTCACGTGAACTTTTACAAGAGTTATCTGCAGAACCTGTGATAAAAGTTTGGGGTTCTTTGAACACTTTCTGTAGCTCTTGAGCTGAATTTCTTGGGGCATCTATTCTTGGAAAATTAACAATTATTTGAAACCTTTTTTTTTTCTAAATGGCTTAAAGAGCTCTTTAGGTCTGAGGACACCACACACTTCAGTAGCAAACAGGACACCGGAGCCCCCATGTCAGAAGTTTAAAAAGAACGCGTAGCACCCATCATTCAAAGGGTGATCTAATCATTGCCACTTAATCTGGAAATTCTCAGTCTAATTTTATGTATATGAAGGTGTGTTTGCTAAGTAAATACTTTTTCAGTGTGAATGGTTTGTAAGTTACTTATTTAAGTCATCAAAATACAAAAAATTACAGTTTTGTTTTTAGTTGTCATCTACAGGCACTGGATCAAATGTGTATTAGTTCAAGTGAAAATATCAGCCATGTCTATATTATATGTTATTGGTGACTCTATGTCTCTTACAGTGAGGCTTAAGGATATAGACTGCTCATCTTCTGTTAAAGTATCCCAGATCATGACGACCAAGATTCAAAAAGGAAATAAATGTACTCAGTAAGGACTAAAGTCTAAACTCTCACTCAGACATAGATGATCTGAGATATTTTTAGGTTCAGACGGCAGGAGATACATTACTGATACAGAGATACAGGTTTCTCCACAGCAGTTACCTCAAAAGACAGGAATACAATGAGGTTATGACGTATGCTGTGCTGTGTCTCTCACAGTTCCCCTGACTTGAATGTCTTCTTGGCTCTTCTGCTGATGACATCACTACTGCTTCGCCCACCTACACGTACTGCACATATAACTTCATAATGGAAATGACCGCTCTTTAAGAGATGTCAAAACGTCATTGTGGAAACTGTAGGAGGATGTAATTGATTTAAAGGGAGAGGCAGTTTGAGGAAAAGCGGGTGTTCGGGGAGCTCATTGGTAAATAACTTGATTCAGATACAAATAACACACAACAAAGCAGGCAAATAAAACAGGAGTCAGGTTTAAGAGCTGTACTTAAATAGCCTGCAAAACTAAATATGTTGTTCAAATTAAAATGGTTATATTAAACTCAAGGGCAACATGGTTTTAGCACTGTTGCCTCACAGCAAGAAGGTCCTGGGTTCGAATCCACCAGCTGGTCGGGACCTTCCTGTATGGAGTTTGCAGGTTCGTCCTGGGTCTGCATGGGTTCTCATTGGGTATTCTCCCACAGTCCAAAGATGTGGGAGGAAGCCAAAGTGGAGGTTAGGTAAACTGGTGATTCTAAATTTCCCATAGGTGTGAATGGTGTTAGCACTCCGACAGGCTGGTGTCCTGTCCAGAGTATACTTTGCCTCTGGCCGTATGGCAGCTGGAATAGGCGTCAGCCCCAACCCTCCCACCCCCCACATATGGATATTAAACTCAAATAAAGCAGTTAATTTATAAGTATAATAATATTACCCAGATAGACTTAATTTAAAAGTTCAAAAGGCAGCTGGTAACCAGTAAGTGGACTATAGCACCTTTCTACTCAATCTGAGCACTCAAAGCACTTTCTAAAGGAGGCTGATGTGAAATTTTCTATGGTTGTGTGCAGCTGGAGAGAGAGCATGGAGACGGTGTCTTGTGTCCCATTTAACCCATCTGTCTCTAGTTTGTTCCTTTAAATGTTTAGTGATTTCTGACCCAGTACCATTATTGCACTTTTGCTCCAAGAGATCTTTAGAGGTTGATTGTGTTAATGTTGCTCATTGCTACAAACCCCTGAGGGTTTCACTGAGGCTCTTACCAAAGGCTTGCAAACATTTTTAATGTAGCGTTTGCAATTATTATTTTTTTATTTTTTCAGAAAAAGTTGTCACTGCTGGCTTTTATACAAAGATGACCTCACTGATTTAAGGTGAGTCTTTGGACAAGAAATGTGCAGAGCTGTAATCCATCCTTACATTCCTTTAAAAATGGAAATCAGCAAAAAAAAAAATCTTATTAGTTTTAGAGGCACTGAGGTCAAGATTCCCCCCAGCCCGGGATGATGCAGGGGAGTGCAGGTGATCATTCACGCGAACCACAAATTATAGAATGTTGTCGTGTTTCTGCCACCTGCTGTATCTGAAGAACAATGAGCATCTCAAAGCTCTTCATTACCAAAGATGTTAAACCTACAGGATCATATACTGTTGCAAGTAAGATTGCTCTTGTTGTGTATTTTGTCCAAAAACATTACAGCGTGGTGATATTTAAACACTGGAAGGAAATGAAAGGGTGGAACACAGGCCAAAGAAACATATTATTGTTATTGTTATGCTATCACCACATCTTTCTCTTACTTTGTTGCCTATTTCAGGGAGTGGCCACTCTAATCAGACCCCATTTGGGCGTCTCTCTCGTGAACTATTGAGCGATACTGTTTGTGCTTTTTCAGATGTAGACATATTTATGTTTTACCTTCCAGAAAGAGCACAATGTACAAAGAAAGGGAGGATTTATTAGAGTCACTCTGGCTTATCTGAAAATCATTATAAACATCTCTGTTTCAGGAGAAAAACAATGCTTAGCATTACCACTGTACCACTGATGACTGGTCCTGTGATCTTAAAGCATTGTATGAACTTTTGTCTCAGGACATCAGGATCCTGGTGTGCTTTTTTTTCATCTTCTTGCCCCAATAATACCCCTTAGACACATTGATATATTGTGCATAAACATTAAGTCTCTCTCCCCTCTTTTTACAGCCAGACATTTAATCTTAATTTAGTTAGAATTGGTTTGCCAAAATCCCTTGTGAAGTAGCAGTTTGGCCCAATTACCACAAGCTGTTGTGCATATGTTGTGAGGTCTGTGAGTGAAACCTTACCATCCACTGAAAATATCACCAACCTTGAGTTCTTTGGTTGCCAAGAAATGCCGCAGCGTCTGACGCGAGTTTGGGTTCGTGTTAATATTTTCTGTGATTAACAGTGCCAATAGGTGATGACTTTCTGCTGTTACGCTGTTGTGTTATTACTATGTGAGTCTCCTGCATGTGGTGTACTCGTGGCTCTGATTTGTTTCTACAGCTGTTACCAGGCAAGCAAGCAGTGCATTCCAGTTTGATAATGACCGCTCTCAGACCACCTAAACATCTCACTAGAGAAAGAGAGAAAGTCTCCATTAAAGGAATGCACTGAGCTTTGGGGAAAAGCCTGACCTATACTGGACTTTTGCTGCTGTGGTGACTTTTGTTAAGAAAAAAAAAATTGGGATTAAAAAAAAAGAAAAAGAAATGTAGAAATATATATCATCTCACCTTGACTGCATTGGTGCCTCTTACTTATAGCACTACACATTCGGATCACCTCACTCTTGCTAATTTAGTGCCCTTGACACTAGATTCAGTGACCATACCTATTTTGATCTAATTCCAGTTCAGTTCAGTTTTATTGAAATGTGATATTGGAGAGAAAGCCCCCAACAATCAGATGATATGTGCAAGCAAGACCTCCCTCCTTGTTAAAAGGTGGTTCTTCTAGGATCAGGACCCTGGAAGGGAGTTTTTCCAAGCTCAGGACCAGCCTCAGGGAGGGTTGTGGTGTGAACATCTAGTGGGTGAGGGCAAAGAGAAGTTCAGGGTCACCTGACTATGAGCCTATGAGCCTTATCAAAAAGGAAAGTTTGGAGCCTAATCTTAATTTAATTCAGTTCAAGGTTTATTCTTCTAGCCTCAACTCACAACAACAGTCACCTCAAGATGCTTTACACTGCATGATAAAGACCCTCTGGTATCAACAATCAAATAATCCCCTATGAGCAAGCACTAGGTGACAGTGGGGAGGAAGAAACCTCCAGCAGAACCAGGCTCAGGGAGGGGCAGACATGTACCACGACCTTGGGGGGGACGGTTGCACGGTGGTTAGCACTATAAGCAGTAAGGTCTGGGTTCTCCCTGGGTTCTCTGGCTTCCTCCCACAGTCCGAAGACATGCAGTTAGCGGGTTTAGGTTACCTGGTGATTCTAAATTGGCTGCAGGTGAGAATGTGAGTGCGAATGGTTGTCTGGCTCTCTGTGTTGGCCCTGAGACAGACTGGTGACCTGTCCACGGTTTACCCTGCCTCTATCCCTATGGCAGCTGGGATAGGCTTTTGGTCGGATCTCAGTACGATGTTTCTTTTTTAGACACTGACAGCTGTTTGAAGCTTTGAGTTTAAACGCTGGTCAGCAGTGATGCCTGGCTTTCACAGAGATCACTTTTTCTTTGGTAGGCATAGAAGAAAAACAGTCACAACATTCTTCAGTGTCACTGACATGCAAGTGCTTTTAGTGTTTTTGTTCTCACTTAACCAACCAGTATGACTGAAATAAATGCTGACAGTCAGCAGTGTAGGATGAGAAGAGGGCAAAAGTAGATTGGGAGGAAGGACCTTCAAGAACGGCAGTAAAAGAAAAAGATAGAGATCATAAGGAAAGGCTGTTGGGTTTAGTATATGTGTGTCTTAAAGTGTTTGCTTTTTGTTGGAACAAAGATCAGACACAATTCTTTATATCCACACAAATCTATGTGCATCTGGTTCAACTCTGTTCAAAATGAAGGGTGATGACCCTGGAGAAATTAAAATACAAAAACACAGGGACAAAGGAAGTGACAAATCAGCCAGAGCATCTCAGTTTGTTACCGCAAAACAAAGACAAACCAAACTTGGCTACAACTCACAGATAGATTGTAAGCAGTGTTTATTGGTGACAATGGCACATAGCGAGCACTTGCCAAGGTATTATGATATGTGCGGGTGCATGTCCTTGGGTTAACAATGTTCTGATGGGGAACAATACATTGCTGGAGGCAACTGTGTACAAAACAGATAGAGGGGCATTCATTGTTTGGTTCTTGATGGATTGAATCGTAATTCTAAATATTTGTGTGTTTTTGTGCGTGTCATCATTGTCACTGACAGAAACTCAAACTGCAGCTCATGGGAAAAATTGTCACAGCACATTTTGCGATGCAATGCGCCAAAGATGGGGACGCGCGGGGTAGTCGTGAAGAACAATATAATAACTTACACTTCTCAAGACCAGTAAAAGAAAAACACGACTGACTTTGTTACTTCTGTAAGTTACTTTTAAAGATCGATATGGGCATTAAATTTCCTTCTGCTGCGGTCAATTTTATATACCCCCCAGTTGGTGGGAAAAGCTGTGGTTAAACATTGCAAACTAATCCCTGGCTACACTTGATCTTAGCAGACTCAGCAATACCAAACTTTTCTCTGGGGCTGGTGGAGGAAACTGCAGAAGCAAGCAGTTTTGAAGGAATCTTACCTTACTGTAATGAGCTTGGGACATTTCTTATGTGTTGCCTTCGCTTCTAACCCAGGTACAAGTCATTTTTGTCTGCTTGTCAATTTTTTTTCTGTCCATAATTCAAATTACTATGCTGATCCTTTTAACTATACAGTTTTCTCTTATTTTTATTATAAATTTCTGTTCTCCTATATATTTTGTATTAATACACATACCAAGCTTTTTCTGTGGTTTTTGTTTCTTTGTCTCTGCTTGTTGTCTTTGCTTGCTCCGTTCAGTGTTTGTTTCTTTGTATTCGTCACCAGTGTTTGTTCAATTAAACATGGGGGGAAAAATATCAGGACAGTTATAAAAATATTTATGCCGCATTCACTTGTCATGAAGGAATAAATAAGCTATAGAGACCAAAAGCATTCTCTTTTTTTCGTGCCAGGATTTAAACATGTTTATTTTAAAGTTAAGGAGTCATGCAGAAGACTTGGATAGAAAAAAAAAAGAATAAATAATAAAAAAAAACAACAACAAAAATTAAATCAGTTGAGATTAAATATGCCTATTTCATAAAAAAGAAGTTATTAATGAATAAAAACACGGATACTACATGAGTGGATCTTTTCTCAGGCTCCAACAAAAATGATAAAACTGAATACTTTGAGCTGCAATCTTCATTTTTCCATGAGATGAAACTACACCATGTTCAGGCACTGGTAAAAAAAAAAAAAAAAAAATTAACATTGTAAAGTGAAGCACAATAGCTCCTGCAGTCTCTGCAGCAACTGCATATTTGGTGTCGCCTCCCACATGATGCTATGTCCCGATTTTTCCTTCTATGACACACGGATGCTCTGCGTAGAGCAGCTGAAAGGAAGAAAGTGTTATTCATTAATGGCACCAGTTCCTGAAGACTTCACACCCTTCACTCACATCGTTTTTCCCCACGTTTCTTTCCCCTTTATTTTTCTTTATTTTTCCATCTTTCTTATTCACATCTGTCTAAATATTTTCATTACTCTGGCCTCTAATGAGAGGTTATTGGCATAAATTTGAACTCTACTTTTTTTCATATTTTTCTCATGCACGCTTCCATTTATGTCCCTTCACATCTGGAAAAATGTTTTTTTTTTCTGTAACTATGTTGATAAAATGTTGTAATTTTGTCAATTGTGTTTGACTTTAACATATTTTGAATAACTATTCCATGTAGAAAACAGGGTTTCACAAGAAATGCTGCTTTGGGGAAAAGAGAACGTTAAACAGAATAAACAGCTGTCAAAGTCGGCATTTAATAAATGTCTAAATTTCCATCTGCGACTATGGAAAAGGACAACAAAATTAAAGAACACAGCCTTTTGACACCGACTGTGTATTTGTTGTTGGAGACTTTGTCACTGGCTTGTTCATTAAAGATGAAAAGCTAAAGGGAACTTGCTGCTCTTTTGCTCCAAAATATCAATAAACACACATCTGTCTCTGTGACCCTGAGTGGACAGTAGAGAGAAAGGACTGCGGGAGCATGAACTTCCGTTCCTGATATATGAGAAAATACACAAACAGTGTATAAACAGACAGGAATGTGCTTGTAAAACCGCTCACACAGAGGCCTTTGGGGTCAGCATGCAACAGTAATACTATATGGAATACTCTGATGTATGGTAGTGGTGGTCTCATGCACTACTTGAATTAAGCAGTTGCAGCCACTTCAAATGGTTAAGAATCACATTTTCCTTGTTCTTCTTGTCTCCTTTTAGAGACATGTGCAACACTCTAACGCTCTCACTGCTGGTTGCACTGGCGCTGTGCACAGAGGTGAGTACTGCTCTCACCCATTAACTGTCTAAGTGTCTTACTGCATTATGTCAAGGGGAGAATGTACTTTGACTTAATTAGAGGACATTGCAGATTTGTCTCTAAAGTATCTCTAAAGTACTCTTTGTTTTAATGACCACATTGCCCAGGTGTGCCATTGTCAGGATGCGGGGTCCCCGGTGGGAGCTGAAAAGACAGTTGCAGGGCAGCAGAATTTTAGTGACCTGGACTTGGCCATCATACTGGGACAGTCCAGACTCCAGATCCTGGCTGCTCAGTTTGAATGCTACTTGAAAATAATCCACGATCCGCCGCGAACAGAACAAGGTGATGAAATTTTAAATGGATCCACATGCTCATTGCTCAACTGATAAACATTTAAGCAGCTGGATGAACTTCTTGGCAGATGTTTAAGCAGTTTTAATGTAATCACTCTGTCTTCGAATATAAACACAAACAGCGCGCAAGGAAAAAAAAAATCATCACATTATTCTAATTTCATTGTGTTTAGGAAGCATTGCTCTTAATTATATAGGAGCCTATGCTGGAACAGCTGACTTGTTGAGTGACTAGTAAATGAAAAAGGGAAAAGCAAGACTGTCAGCTTTCAGATCAGTGAAATCCTGTTTAGTCCAGTAATAAAGTTTATGGCGGTTTAAAGCCACCATATAAGTAGAACTTTAACTCATGCTAGCAATGGTATTTAAAAGCTCAATGGCGCAACCATGCACTGGAGGTGGGCTTGTTTACAAAATCTGCATTTACCAAACCCACTAGGTTGTTTTCGCACGTGGAATGGCCTTGAAATTCCCTCCTGTGGCATCCACAATCCACTGTCTGGATATTTTCCAATCCTCCACCCACTGCTGTTGTGTGGATCTCTATAAGATCAAGTAGATGCTTAATTTTTTATTTAACATGAAAAATACTTCGAGGATGAAACACTGCCTGTTATATTCAGATCTGAACCTAAATGTCTAGAGTCTTGGTAAAACAACATGCACCATGTTAAATAACTGGTAGCAGTATAATAGCTATTAGTTATCAGTTAGCTGCATTATTGGCTGGCCTTCCTTCAGCATTTGGTGTGTGTGTGCATTCTATGCAAAAGAGAAAGAGAGAAAGAGGAAGAGAGGAAGTGAGTCAGAGAGAAAGGAAACTTGCCCTTTGTATTTCCCCAGTGCCTGTTACTCCCATTCAGCACTTCGCTGCCTTTGAAACATTATTGTGTGCTTCATATCCCAGCATGCCTCTGTGCGACCTGGTACCAGCAAATTTCCGACTATTGTTGACGAGCTTTGTGTAAGCCAGCTATGGTTACATGCATAGTTTATATAAGAGTAACACACTATTTATGTTGAAGAGATAATTTATTTGAAAAAAAAAGTTGCCCATGCCTGATAATATACATTCAAATGGAGGTCTAAGGAGATATACTGTACTGTAGTTAGTGCATAATATATGGAACCAGCTTTTACATTTGCATTCTTTGACAGAATATCAGCCTACATGTGTGATTTGTTTTTAATTTGACTTAAGCAGAAGATGAACTGAGGTCTATATGAACAGGTATCCATAGTCTCATCTCATCTACAGAAACTTTTTGCACAAATTCACGACTGTAAATAAGGTCTAATATGAGATTACACACTTTTTATTTTCTAGCATCTGCCTATTTATGACATTTCCTCACTGCCCTCTGTAGACCCTTACTGTAACCGTACATGGGACGGTTGGCTGTGCTGGGACGATTCAGCTCCAGGAACTGCCATGCAGATGTGTCCAACATACTATATGGACTTTGACCCTTCCGGTAAGGCCTTAATAAACACAAATATTAATTTTGTGCCTCTCATACACTGTAAACCCGGATAAGTTGAATCTACTTAAAAAAAAACAAGGTAACTCTGCCTTAAATTTTTAAAGTAATGAAACAGTTCATTTAACTCAGCCTGTTAAGTAAGCACTACTCCATTTCCAATGGAATGTTCTAATTAGAGCCTATCCCAGCTGACAAGGCAGTAAGATGCAGGATGCACCCTGTACAGGACTGACACAGACAACCATTCACACCTGTGGGCAATTTAGAGAGACCAATTAACCTAACCCCAGTAACTGCATGTCTTCAGATTGTGGGAGGAAACCTATACAGACACAGGGAGAACATACAAACTCCACACAGCAGGAGTCCCAGGCTAAGGTGGAATTGAACCCAGACTATCAGATAGCTATTCTAGCAGCAGTGCTAACCACTACGCCACCATGCTGCCCAATAGCACAAATATTTTTTACAGTGTTGAACTGTGTCTGTTTAAATTTGGTAAATAAACATGATAAAACTCAGCCCTGCTGAATGCTGGTACATTAACATTTACAAATAACATTTGTCCATTGAACAATAAAAAACTATACGAGACAGCGTTGTGAACAAAAACACCAAATGTCTACTATTCCAAACAGCGAGAGGCCTGGGCCAAGCCGGAATTGAACCCAGGCCTTCTTGATGGCATTCTACCTGTGAGGTAGCACTGCTAACCATCATGCCACATGATTACAATAAGATAGACCATCAAAAAAGTACAGTCTACTCAGCAGTAACAAGTAATGTTCACATTCTAGGTAATTTTAAGTAATATGAACTCAATATTTTTAAGTGGAATCAAAATCTGGGTTTACAGTGTATATATATATATATATATATATATATATACACATATTTTTTGTTTGTTTTTGTACTGATGCAGTTAAGTCAGTAATTTTTTGGACAAAGACGCAATGTTTATAGATTTGACACTATACCACCACCACAGGGGATTTTAAATCAAATAATTAAGATGTGACTGAAGTGCAGACTTTCAGTCTGAATTCGAGAGGTTTAACAGAAACTTTGAATTCCTTATGCAAAAATTAGAGACATTTTAAAAGTAATTGTACACTTATGGCTACCAGTGGTGATAGGAGTGCTGATAGAAGTAGCAGGATGAATTCTGAGGTGTACTGGGCTATACTGTAATGCTGTAAATGTGCTGGGACAGTGATTCACAGTGTAAATGGATAATGACCCAAAGCACACTGCAAATGCAGCCCCAGGCAAAGAAATGGCATATTCATCAGTGGCCGGTTAATGAAGACAAAACTGAATGCAGAAAGACCCACAAACAAGTGACAACTCAGGGTTGCTGCAGACTGGCAGATCATTTCAAGGGAGGAAACACACCGTTGGGTGATATCCATGGGTTCAAGACGGCAGTCATTGATTTTCATCCAAGTATTAAAAACAGTCTTTATATTTAGAATGATGTTGGTTGGGGGAATGTGTACAAAAATTGCTGTAATTGCCAAACAGTTAATGCAATACTTTTGTTAAACCCTTTGAATTAAAGCTGAAAGTCCGCACTTCAGCCTAAACTACTGGCTGAACTACAAAAATTGTTTGTTTGTTTGTCCAGCAAATTATGGACCCAACTGTATATACTACAAACCATACACAAGTGTAACTTTATGTATGGTGACTCTTTCATTGCCAGCTACGTCAACATGAAAAATCTGTTCACTGTTCATTCAACAGAGAAGGTCACCAAAGTGTGTAATCCCGATGGTCAGTGGTTCTATCACCCAGAGAGCAACAGAATCTGGTCCAACTACACCATGTGTTCAGCACACACTAAAGACAAACTCAAGGTAAAATGCAGTGAAACTACTGTGTAACACATTTGAACCATGTACTATGTTTCTTTAATCTTGTTTAGTTTGGCTTTGGGCTGGTTTGGCCAAATTAGAGCAGTGAGTTTTACTGTAATCAGAACCCAGCACAAAGTGAACTGATGCAAAGTAATTAATTCCTACAAGTGCAGCTCTGTGCAGTACTGTGCCAGCAGCCGTTCATCCAACAATGACTATTGTCTAGTGTATCTAAATTTATGGCCATCCAGCAGTTTTTTTGTTTGTTCCCAGAAGGCTTATATTTGTTTATATTTTTTGTCTTTGCTTTCCTGTTTGCTGCAAAGGGGCAGTTCTGCTTTCAAATACTGTAAAGAGGATATGCAAATATTTTATTGTTTTCCTGTGCTGCTAGCATATTGATTTTAAAAGAAAATAAATCTTAATCAGTGATGAATCCATTTATATTTATCATAGTGAAGCATTTTTTTTTCCTGCAGCTTGCCATCAGTGTCTACTACATGGCCATGGTGGGTCACAGTCTTTCCATTGTCTCCTTAGTCATCAGTTTGATCATCTTCTCCTACTTCAAGTGAGTCATGGGAGGTTTTCTTCTGTCTGGGCTGACTGAGTGCTTCTGTAGTCATTTTATAGATAAACACTTTACTGAACGTCTTTCTGTTTGTTTCCTCTTCATATTTATGTGACTAAAATATCCTAGAAAATGGTGGCGATTGTTTGGATAATCACCTGAAAAAAGTATTAGTTTAATCTGGAGCAATCCTAATTAATATCGTAATTAATGCTATTCCTTTACTCCCTTTGCTCTCTTTCAGGAGTCTTAGCTGTCAGAGAATCTCCCTCCATAAGAACATGTTTCTCTCCTTCATCTTAAACTCAATTGTTACTATGATATGGCTCACGGTCAGTGTAGTCAATAACCATGCCATAGAGGCCAGCAACCCTGTGAGCTACCAATTCGTCTTCATCTCCTTACACTGATGATTTTTCTCTGTTTTCAAAAAAATGTCCTGTCCTCTGTGTTTAATTCGATTTTCATTCAAATCTGCTATCCCATCCATCAGGTGAGCTGTAAGATCCTGGCTGTGCTGACTCAGTATACCTCTGTTTCCACCTACTTCTGGATGCTGTGTGAAGGCATCTATCTCCACACACTCATCATAGTGGCCGTCTTTGTCGGGGAACAGCAGCTGTTCTGGTACTACATCCTGGGGTGGGGTGAGTCAGGAGGATCAGACATGTTTATGACATTTTTGAATCTTCTTGTAGTGATTTTACTGCGTGCTGTTTCCTGTTTGTTGTGTCACAGTTTACTCTGGTTATTCATGAATTTCCCTCATCAGGTGTTAGAGGTAGATTTGCAGCACCTGGCCCTTTTTTAGCAGTATATGCTCCCTGCAAAGAGTTTGGCATGTACCCTACATGTCACCTTTACATTTAAATCATCAAAGTTGTCGGTGTTAACAGCTGAAAACTGTGACTTTAGCTTTCCAGGATGAACATGTACACCGATCAGCCACAATATTAAAGCAGGTGATGTGACTAGAATTGATCATTTTGTTACAATGCAGTGTTGGATCCTGCCATTCATGTGCACCGCCAGCCTAAACATTGTTGCAGACCAGCACATGCCACATACTGTAGCACAGGGAGGTCCTGTGTCCATGCCTCGATGGGTCAGTATTAGATGGTTTTAAAGTTGGGGCTGATCGTTGTATATTGCTAGAGAGAAGTATCCGCATTCACCAGTAAACTAAGAAACTGAGATGTAAACCTGTAAGTGCAGAAGCCACTGCAGAGTTTTTGGGTGTTGGGCAACTGTTTCTGTCTGATTTTCTCTTTCTGTCCAAAGGTTTTCCCATCGTTCCTGCTATCACATACGCTGTGGCTCGTGGGCTTTTCCATAATGACCCGTAAGATATAGCATGTTTACTGTTCTGCCATTGTCACCACTGTAAAGCCTGTAAAACTGTAAAGTCCAGACTAAGATGAGAAATATGGTGCAGTGGAAAGGCTCCCAGAAGTTTGAGATACCCCATCTGGAGGTAGAACAAAGCACATGAGTGTTTATCATATTCTCTAAGGTCTCTCATACAGGGAATAGATTCTTACATGGAAATATTTAACTGCAGTCTGCCCGAGCCTTTCTGCGTGGAGTTTGCATGTTCTCTCTATGTTTGCGTGGGTTTTCTTCAGGTACTCCAGTTTCCTCCCACAGTCCAAAGACATGCAGTTAGTGGGGTTAGGTTAACTGGTCACTCTAAACTGCCCATACACTGTAAACCCGGATAAGTTGAATCTACTTAAAAAAAAACCAAGGTAACTTGTTGCCTTAAATTTTTTAAGTAATGAAACAGTTTATTTAACTCAGCCTGTTAAGTAAGCACTACTACAATTGAACTAAATTGTATGTTCTAATTGACCAAACTTATCTTTTATAATTCATGAAAAAATAAAATTGTCTTTTGATCCCTATCCTTTTCATGGTTGTGTGGGGGCTGGAGCTTATCCCAACTGACAAGGCAGTAAGATGCAGGATACAGCCTGTACAGGTCACCAGCAGGGCTGACACAGACAACCATTCACACCGGTGGCAATTTAGAGAGACCAATTAACCAAACTGCAGTTACCAGTAACTGCATGTCTTCAGATTGTGGGAGGAAACCCACACAGACACAGGGAGAACAAACTCCACACAGCAAGAGTCCCGGGCTAAGGTGGAATTGAACCCAGACTATCAGATAGCTATTCTAGCTGGGAGGCAGCAGTGCTAACCACCACACCACCATGCTGCCCAGTAACACAAATATTTTTTACAGTGTTGAACTATACGAGGGAGCGTTGTGAACAAAAACCAAACATAAACACTAAATGGCTACTATTTCAAACAGCGAGAGGCCTGGGCCAAGCCGGAATTGAACCCAGACCTTCTAGATGGCATTCTATCTGTGAGGCAGCAGTGCTAACCATCATGCCACCATGCAGCCACCATGCAATCTAGTTTGTTAAAACTGGTATAAACTAGATTTTTAGCAGGTGCAAAACTTGATGATATTAAGTTGTTTGAACTCAAACACATGATTACAATAAGATAGACCA
>JASGAU010379943.1:5763-18014 GCA_030220045.1 Australoheros facetus
CCCCACCCCACCCCCTTTATTCAGGCCACTCTGAATCCAAAGTGAGCAACAGCTCATGCTCATGGCAGAGCCAGGATACTGATGGTGGTGAAAGAGCAGACCTGAGGACTCCAGGCGCAGAGCAGAAACCTGGCCCAGTGTCCAGGAGACTTGGCAATGCAAGAGCCAAACTTCACGGCTGAGCTTCAGCAGCAGCAGCAGCAGCCAGAAATCACAGTAGACAAACTGGTTTTCAGAAAAAGGCTCGTGCTGTTTAGAAGGTGTGGGCGTTCCTGCACACCCCGCAGCCCAGAGCAAACTCTTCCCCCGTTGGTGGGTGAACTACATGCAACGGGCATTCAGTGCCCTCCAGCTGCTTGCCTTTAGGCCCTGTGACAGAGAGGGAAAAAAAAAAAAAAATTGCACATTAGTATTAAAATCTCTTGATAGTTACCATCACTTTGCTAAAATAAAAAGAGATCATGCTATTATAGTCACATGCAGAGAGTGCAGGATAGGAAGCCTAAAATGTTTTGTCATCCTAGAATTTCACATTTCTCATCTTTCAGATATGAGCCACAGGACTGGCCTTTTCATTAGTGTTGGTGTCTTAAAGCGCTGTCTGCTCCAATGAGTCTTTATTCAAAAACTGCAGTATTTTCACCATTTTGTTGCATTTTCAACAGATAGGATTAGGATTAGGATTAAATATTTAAGGGATACTTTAAGAGAATCTGTATTTTTTTTTGTTGCTGTTGTAACAAATCTATTAAGATTCAGGCTTCATGACAAGCCCACAAATGCTGATACAACTGGTAAAGTGTGAGTGATTAAATATTTTCAGAAAGTCAACAGAATTGTTACGCACCTGCAGGACAATGGGGCAATTCCTCTTTGGGGACGCTGGTCATCCTCTGGAAGTCATCATGGCAGGCATTACAGAAGTGTGTGGTGCCAAAGCAGAAGAAAACAGCCACCGAGCAGCAGTACCGGCATTTATACTCAAGGAAATCTGTTCCATGCTTGGAGCACATCTGATGAAAGGACATAAGGACACAGGAGATATGAGGGTTGGGATTATATTTTGCTTTTCGAGGACAGATGAGCATGATTTTAAAGGAAAAGTCTGGCATTTTGGGAAACACTCATTGTTTTGTTTTTTCCCCTCACTTTAAATGTTCATATAATTCACTGTAAAAGCACAACTTGTCATTTTACACTTCTGCTTTTGTAAAGTCTGAACATGATGCGTCACATTTACCCACCTGAGCTCTGGACACATCTGAGCATGCTCCACAGATCAGTTCACTGGGGTCGTAGTCGTCTCCCTGTCCTGCCTCTGCATCGCAACGAGCCTCTCCCCCAAAATATGCCTGGAAAAGAGGAGCGTCACTGAATCTTTACCCCTATAAAATGTTTACAATCAAATGTAATAGGCTCTCAATCCATGTGGTACCTTCTTGCACTTGTAGCACACATAGTAAGCATATCTGTTCATAGCAAAGCCTGCAGGGTCATTGTGAAAGCGTGCTCCTGGTGTGGTTATTGCCTCGCTCTTGTGCAGACCCTCGTACTCCAGCCTCATCAGAGCCTTCCTCCTCACATCCTCATAGAGCTCCTTAATGGGGTCGAGCAGGTCCTTAATCACAGAGTGATTGATTTTGTTCTGCAAACAATGAAGCAAACAGACCAGCAGTGTTCATATTAGTACTTGTGTTGGGTTTACTTGTACCATAAAGCTAACAAAGAACAAAAACAGTCAAAGTATTTGAGGGAAACCTGAACAGTACACTGAGCTTTTTCATCAAAGCATTAAAACAAACTGATGTCAATCACTGTTGAGGCGCGGTGCAAATAGTTTTCAGCCTCTGTCATCGGGTTAATCCCATAAGTTACATTTTACCTTGCAAATGGGACATAACATGAACCCAAATGTGATCCGAGGTCCAAGCCAGCGATTTTCAAGAACACGCCGAGTGCACTGAAGGTGGAACACGTGAGTGCAGTCCAGCTGGAAACAGAAACAGTTAAACATTAGAGGACGACACATTGAAATTCAGATCTGACATTCTTAATGAACAAAGAGCTACCTGTATTGCAGGAGCAGCAGACAGGGCTTCAGTGAAGCAGATCATACACATATCATCTGCATCCTGTTTCAGGCAGCCGGTGTTCTTGTCACAGCCGTGCAGACACGGAAGGCAGGCGTCTTCGTTTTTGACTCCTCCACAGGGATGTCCGCAGGGATGAGTTTTACTGCAGGCCAGTTTAGCGTACTCCTGAGAGGCAGCAGAAAGGTGAGGGTGAGGTTTAGGAAGTACAGCACAAATTATCTGAAATACACTCTGGGCTAAACTTAGTTCTGTGACAAATAGAAAAACCACACATAGAATTACACTATCGTATCTTTCAGCTTTAAAGCTAAATGTAATTTCGGGGGTCTTCCTTAGCATGCTCCCAGTTTTTCCTGAGCTTGTATATTTCAGTATACCCGCGCTGCGACACATGTATTTTGGAAAATACTTTACTTATTCTTCTAAAACTAAACCAGTTTTAATGAACTCCTCAGACTGTCTGCACAGACTAGAAGTACACATACTGAGATTTCACGTTTATGCCGGTACCTGGCAGTCTGGATCTGAGCAGACGCTGCCCACTGCAGACAGCTCGGTCCCATTTCTCGTACCACAGAACCTGCAGGCGTCTGAGCTGCTGGAGGCTGGTTTACCTACACAATTATTTGTTTTGTCAGAACAGGGAAACATAAAAGGCCTGAAGAATGCAGTTTTTTTTGTTTTTTAGTAATCATTTCATTAACTCATTGTAGTGTTACCTGTGTGCTCTCTGAACTCCACCATGGCCTTCATAGTCTTTGAGTCAGCCAGAGCCATGAGCCAGAAGAGCTTGGTCCTCCCACAGCCTTCATGAAGATCCACCTTTATGGCCTCCTCTTCCTCCTTAAACACCTAAAACACATATCCAAACAGGACTGAGTATTCCACAGACAGTTGAGCCACTGGATATTATTTTTCCTGCAGTGTACTGTCAATTGATTCCTAATAGAATAATTATATTTACAGCTCCCCATCTGAGTGGAATGAACATTACCATTTAAATCATCTAATAACTGTTCATTTGTCTCCAGGTAATTTAAAACTCGCCTGTCTCTGGTGAGGGCGTGTGCGTCGGTGCAGGTGGAGGAAGCGGTCACAGTCAGTGCAAAGGTTGCCGCATATGTTACACAGGATGATGGCTGCTGTCTCACCATCATCGTGGTTGTCACACATTGGCTGCAGATAGAAGAAAGGGAAACGAATCATTACTCTGATCTGTCAATGATCTGTAATATACTGAGTGCAGCGCTTAGCTTTTCCTCACCATCTGCTTCTGCTGTCCATCTTTGCCCATCCAACGACCAGAGGACAGCCTGTCGACGTGATCTTGGTCCAGCACGCACAGTGATGCCAAGGCCAGCCAGAGCTAGGAGACCATACAGGAAAATAATATATGATAAATAAACAATATTTCTAGGAAGTTACATCCGCTGCTTATGACAACAGTTTCATACCCTTGTGGTTGCAATGCAGCGTACAGGAGACCTATGCTCCTCCTCCATTTTGGTCAGCGCTATGATGGTCTCAGCTATTGCATTTTTGGTGACTCTGGACCAAGCATCTGAAAGGTGCCCCTGATAAAGACAGCACACACCAGTGTTAGCAGAGGTGGAAGGAGTTTAACTCATAAGAGGTTTAAGTCATTGATGAGGAATAAGGTTCTGTGTTATCAGAGATGCAGAGCGATGAAGAAAAAGCTAAAAAACAAAACAAAAAAAAAAAACTTACAGCCGCCATGTCTTTAACCAGCTTTATGATGATCTCAGCAATCTGTGGAGGAGTGGAGCCTTTCATCCACCAGTGGCTCTCCCCTCTGCGGATATAGCTGAGCATAACAGGAGGGGGCGACATGCTTAAGGATATAACAAAACTGTCACTTTTCAGAAACTACACCTCAAGAAATTTCAACCATCCCAACTGGCCTAAAGAAACTAACTTACCTGGAGTTGAAGATCATGGGAAGTGTGACAGTGGTGACCCCTTTTCCTGCAGTCATGCCGGCTGCGCCAGAGATCGTGGTGCCTTTGGCTTTCAGCTGCACAGTGAGTGCTTTTGCGATGCAGCCCAGGAACATGTCAAGGATGCCGAGCTTGTTCCAGTCACCCTTCTCTGTGGAGTGAATGATGTCACTGATGTCCGCTGGCGGCAGAGCCTTCACCCCAATGATGCTGGCAAGACGCACAGGCGTCACCTCGGGCAGGACACGTCTAAGCAATGAAGTCACCTGAGAAGAGGCCAAATCAGATGGTAAACAAGATTATACTTTCTATAGGCTCACGAGCTGTTTATCTACATATCTGCACACAGATATTTCTTGTAAAACCTTTTATTAGAAAGCAACTCTAAACCAAAATTTACAGTCATCTACAGACAATTTATAATGAGTGCTTGAGACAACTGGAAATTCTTACGGTCTAAACGTCATTTTCCAGAAGTAACTCAAAAATCAAACCAGAATAGTTTGGTTTGTTTAAAGTCTTTTTTAACCACTATTAGCACTCATGAGGAATATTTAGATAGGTTCCCATTTTGTTTGTAACTGGTGCAACAATGCACATTCATACTGTCAAATTGTCTTATTCCACTGACTGCCAGAAGGTGGCAGCACAACAGCAAGAAATGGCAACTGGCAGGAACTGTACCAGCTAACAAACTAAGCAGCTTTCAAAATCCTCAGAATATTGTTAATGTAATGAGGAAGGAAATGCAATCAAAACACAATTTTATGAGAAATCTTTGTTAATGTAAATTTGTTTACAAAAAATACCCACAGGTTACTTCTGATCACTAAAATATGAATGCATGTTTTTTCTTAATCATCACTCTCTCCCACCTGTCTCTGTACTCTCGGGGAAGCTGTGTGCAGCAGAGAAAACAGGTCCTGCATGAGCGTGAGCTGCTGGGCCAGGTACTGGCGGCCGACGTTGGAGCCACTCAGAGCCAGCACCATGGAGAGGAGCTCAAAGCAGTAGGCGTCAGAGGAGGCGTCGTCGTCGCTGGGCTGAGAGTTGGCGTTCTCTTTGCTGGAGATTGCGTGCTCCCATTCCTCTCTCACACGCGTTGCCTCCATGCGGATGGCCTGAACGATGTGTGCACACACCTAAAAATGTAAGACAACACTGAGGTTAGCTGGGAGGAGTCATATGTCTATAAAATAACAACTGAATATCACTGGCTAATGATTTAAGGGAACTTGCTATTGACCTGTTTCTGCAGGTTGGTCAGTTTGCTCCTGCTAAAAATGATTCCCACCATGTGCTCCTTGAGGTCAGCATCAGATGGGGCCTGATCACAAAAATGCAAAAAACAAACATGTGCAAAACATCAGGTTTGAGGTCACTAAATATGAGGCAGTTAACCCAAACAGTTCAATTCTGAGAGCGCGGACCTTGTCTTCTCCCTCTGGAGATGAAAGCAGGTTTTTCTCCTCCTGCTCCGGAGTTGGCTCTGCATCTCCACAGATTAGTTTTCCAAACACCTACATGTTCAGAGAAATGTTAAGTGACAGAAAAGCTTCCAGGAGCCTAAAGTTAGTTGCAGGTGATAAGACAGGTGAATAAGGTAGCTGGGCAGACCTGTGAGGTGATTAGGCGGAAAACTCGGAGTGTCTCAGCTTCACAGTTCTTCTGCTGGGCCATGCTGGCTGAGATCTGTCCAGGTATCTTGATGCTCTCGCCCTCTTTCCAGCCGAGGACCTTCACCTGACGCACCCTCAGGGTGTTTTCGGGACCTTTCAATTCCACCTTGATTACGTGGTGATCCCCTCCAGGAAGCTCACTCGTCACCCAGCCCATGTGACGTGAGTCCAGGTCGGCCTGTGACAGAATCACAGAATGGTCAAGAATCCTGCCACATTGTTGATGATTTATTGTTTCTATATTCCTTGTTTCAAAATGAGTCAAAATAATTTAGAAGAAATCAATCAGTATCTACAGCTATATGCAGCCCAGAAAACAAGAGCCATTCACTGTGAAGCAAGTTAAACTCTAAATACCTGCTTGATTCTGCTGAGGTCCTCTATTGCTTTTCCACACAGGAATGTCACAGAGGTAACTTTGTTCTGTAGATAAAAAGGAAAATGAAATTGACTCAAATCCATCAGAAAAGCCTTGCATAAGCAGAGTTTTATCCACAACTCGCTTAAATGTGTGGTGTGCTGTTGCCTGCTTACGCCAATGTCTCTGGAGTTGTCCACGTGAACAGACACCTTAATGGCATTTATGCCTTTCACACAGCTGATTGTGATGCTCTTAGTTTTATTTTTGTCCTCGTCTCCAGACTCCCAGAAGGTCTCGGTGGAGCCGTCTGTTAGGCTGCCGATCATGGCGGGGCGACTGGATGTCTTGATGTCCACTACGCTGGTCAGGTCCTTCAAACAGGTAACCAGGCAGAGATCCTGCATGACGTACACACATTTTTATCAGGTTAAAGTCATGACAGACCAGTAACCTTAGGTGCTGGCTGGCGCATACTAGTAAATACAGCCATATCACTGTTGAAAGGTTATTTTCTTACCTGGCTCATTGCTTCATAGCCGGACTGCACGCTGATGTTGAAACTTTCCTCGCTGTCGCCATCATCTGACTTGGATAGGATATTGTTAATGTGATGGAAAACATTGCTCTGGTGGAGGAACTGGTGGTCGGACTGCTTGAATTTGAGACTCCAGCACCTTAAACAAAGAGTCACAATATTTATATTCCCTCGGAAGCTGAGAACGGCTAAAAATACAAAATAGGCACGAAGGAGAAAATGTACCTGAGTGCCATCTGCTGTAGTGAGCTGCCACTGGGAAGTGACATCATGAGGTCGGAGATGGTCTGAAGGAGGCGGTGGAAGGTGTGGGGGAGAGGATGAGCCGCCTCCCCAGCAATAACAATGTCAGACAGAGGGTGTTCACAAACGCCAAGGTCTCTCTCCTGTGTGGAGTGGATATGTTCATATTTAGAAAGTACAAAAGAGCCACCTGCTCCTCATGCTCTGACTTTAAACAACTTATTACCTGTTCCAAATTTTCTTTATTCCCCTTATTCTCATCATCTTCCTCATCCTCAGGTTCAAATGGTGATGGTGTGAGAGATGCTACAAAATGCCAGAGAATATCATGCAGAGAGGTGGTCTGGATCACATTGCACAGCAGCCAGTTGAATGCCTGACATGGGAATTAAAGAGAAAAATCATATCAGTTTTATTATAGCAGAAAACAAACTATATCAAATTATGTCTGTATAGATTCTTAGCCATCCAGGTCACGATAGTCTGGACTTCTTGAAATTTTTTGAGGACTTTCATCCAAGAAGCTTCTTTAGTTCTAAAACCAAAAGGTGGAGAGTCCCAGGTATTTAAACCTCAGTGAAGGGTGTCCCCTTTTGGAAGTTTTGTCAACTGGCATAGATGAGTCATCACAGTTTTTATCTCCAAACACAAGCTAAGCAACATGGTGTGTGCTGTGCAGCGAGGAGTGCTCAGACCTCGACATTGGAGAAACAGCCACTCCACAAACGCACGCAACATAGAACGGCCACCTCAACAGGACTCAGCTGCACCTCAAGGATAAAGGACACTCTTTGGAGGATGCGATGCAAATGTTCACATTTTGGACCAAGAAGACAGATGGTATGAAAGAGGAGTAAAAGAAGCCATCTATGCCAACTGTGAACAGAGGTGGTGGCTTACGACACCAGCTGTCAGCCACCTGCAATGCAGTCTTGAGATCTCTTCCCAAGTGCCTCAACCCCCACTCACACTTTACTTCAGGTGACCTCAATGGGTCACATAATTGAGTGGGGCAAAGTCTCACACTGGTTTCACCTGAAACCCCTGGTGATAATGACTCATCTCTTTTCACACCTTGGTTCATGTGATGACAAACATGACTAATGACCACCTCTAAAGGGGGCAACCCCCACTAGGGTTTAAATACCTGGGACTTTTGGCTTCAGAACTGAAGAAGCCTCTTGGATAAGAGGTGAAAAATATTTTTAAAATTTAAAGCAGTCCAGTCGTCTTTTCTCAAGCTCTTGACATTATCAAAACATCTGAACCAGCTCGACCTTTGAACCCAAGACACTGCTGCAAAATTAAAACAGTTGAAGCAAGACTAAGTGATAGTATTCAGACAAGGTTACCTCCATGGCAAACACCCTGCAGGCAGACTTCCTCAGTGCATGTTTCATGGCTACCTCGAGGCCCTCCAGGTCATGGTGTTGGATAACAAAAGCCAGGACGGGCCACTGGAAGTTCCTCTCACCCTTACTGAGAGAGCCGTGGGCTGAGATCAGCCGGGATAGCTCTGGAGATGGGTGTCGTAACAGGGAGGAGCCCACTTCTGCACGAAGGACAAAGCGGTTTATTGACACAAATGTGATGTAACTCACTCTGGAAAAATACCATTTAGCACTTCTGAAATGACAAGATTTGATTACCTGCATCACCGCTATGAACTCTGCGTCTGGGCACAGCTTTGACCCGGGCAGGAGAGGGCGAGTGCTGCTTATCGTACTCTGATGCGACGACAGAGTAAGACCTCTGAAACACTGTGCGCTTAGCAGTGTCGCTGTCTGTGATCGGACTGGTCTCGAGACTAAAACAACACACAAATAAATAGTTTACCCCTGAAATAATGTATCAAAATATGCCTGCTTTTGAAAAATAGGTGTTGGCTGAATAGTACATGGTCATCCTCAGCAGCTGTTGACGCTGTTGGAGGAAGACATGGACAGGTGTATAGATGTGAACAATTAATAAAATTTAAAAAAAATTTAAAAAGATAAGGCCATAACAATGGCTCATGTTTTTAAATTAAGTGTGCTGGCTGTCAACATGTGCTGGGGGGAGAGAGGCAGGGAACAGCTTATGCATACAGCATCTACCTGTACACTGGCATCATCTGTTGGCCTGCTATGAATAACGTAGCAAAATAACTTGCATATAAACTGTAAAAGAAAATAAAGTCTGCAATAACAAATGACAACTACAATTTACTTATTTTTTTAAAATAAAATAAATAAAAATTGAATTATCAATTACCTGGGGGGCATTGATTTCATGTTGCTTTCTGGTTCCTCAAACACATTGGGGCAGGCGTCAGGTGTGACTGAAATATAGGGCGCAGGCACAGATGTTGAGCGCAGATACCTCATCTCATCTTGGAAGAGGTTATCATCTTGGTAGGCCCCAAAGTTCTCAGTGTGTTGTCTAAGGGATGAGAGCGAGAGACTCAAATCTTTATGAAGAAACATTACTGTCGGGATTTCTTATCTGTAACTGAGGCTTGCAATTACCTAGCTAGTGTCTGTAGGTACAGGCAGCCCATTTTATTGGGGAGTTCTTCTGATACACCCTCCTTCAGGCTGGGGAGCAGCTGAGAATGAAGGGGCCGAGGAGGGTGGTGGCACAGCATGCTGGGCTCAGCTGCACTGCTGAGGGACAGCAGGAACAATGCATTTGCCCGAATCACCTGGTGGGCCTCCATAGTAGGCAGTGCCCTTGGGGTCTTCACCTGCAGAGGTTTCTTCCTTGACTGCTTCACCTGGAAAAGAACATGCTGATGGAGTTGGTTTCATGGAAGTCTATGAGGTCGGTATGATATTAGAAGCTGACAAAGGGATGAAGATTTAAATGCTACCTTTTCCCGGGCGGCAGTCTGCTTCTCTCTGAGGTATTTCTCCCGACAGCGATCACACACCAGGTACCAGGTGCTGCCTCCTATGCCTCCGTCTCCACAGTTTCCAGCCCAACCACCACAAAAGTGCCCAATACTGTTGTAGCCCTGACCCCCTGCATAGCGGCCACACCCTGCCATGATAATACAAAGGAGGGACATTAAGAAACAGAACAGATTTTAGCAGATTTTTTTTTAAGTGTGTTACAAGATACCCATGACTGTACCTGGATGAGCCTGTCTCATATGGTAGGTGACGGGGTACGGGTGAGATTCTCCGCACAGCTCACAGATCGTGTCCTTCTCCGGTCCACCCATGGCGAGTTGTGCCATCTCTCCAAACAGATTCCCTCTTGGACGCACATCTGCCTTTTCCCTTTTCTTTTTCTCCTTCTTTGCCTTTTTACTGTCTTTCTCATGCTCCTTCTTTTTTAAGATGGCACTGGATCCCGGACTGGGGAAGATCATGTTCTGAGTTGCTGCCTTGATGGTGGCCATTGAAATGTCCTCCCAGAACGCTACCAAATGTTGGAGTGTTAATGGCAAAATCGACTTTGCCCTCATAGACTGATGAGATGTCATTTCATAGGAAACACTCTCTCCTTTTCCATCCTCACACTTCTCTGGCAGCGGAGGTTCCTTCAACATAGACAACACCTTGTTTTTGTTGATGCTGCCCATTTTAGAGATATCTGGGCCATGTGGGGCAATATTAAACATGTTAAGTGCAGAGGCAAGCTCCAAGGAGTGGCGATTCTTTAACTTGCTCTCTCTCTCCTCGGCGCCCTGTCCTCCCAGGGAGCTGCGAATGGGGGCGTGCTCTTTGGTTAAGTCTGGGTTGAACTTGAGGAAGGAGGAGCAGGCCATGGCATCATGGACAATGCCTTCATGCCACAGGAAAGCTGCAAAGACTGCTCGTGCACATTCAGCCACAGAGGGAGACATGGCCTGTTTGGCAGGTTCTGTGACCCTTGCGGCACTCTCTCCTTTAAACAAAGGCCCAGATTTGTCCTTTTTAGAACGTGTGTGTCGACTGGAGGTTTTGCGGCTGACTTTGGGTGATGAGCGGCTCTCTAGTTCCTCTTTGACTGGGGCTTTACCGATGCTGAAGTGCACCTTACATGAGCCTTCTTCAGCATTACGGACCTCCACATTTTCATCATTGATGTCCTCATTGGCGAGAAGAACACTAGAGGTGCAGACCTCCACAACTTCACTATGTAAGCTCTCTTGGATCCTATGTGCTGAATAAATATGTCTGTCTACATTACTGACCATTGCTTTATTTGGCTCTTTAGGTGACAGTTTAGGTTTGGGTGAGGTGGATCTGCCCCTAAGTGGCTCTGTAAGGGGAAGCTTCTTCTTTCTGAGTGTATCTGGGTCCAGAGTATAAGAGTCTGATTTGGATCTCTCTCTGGGAGGATCGAGCTGGGCTTTGGCTGAAGGGCTAACTTTAGGCGGGACGTTCTTATCGTGGTGGGTTGAAGAAGAGTGCTGGGAAGAGTTGCTGGAGGGACTAGACCTGCCTGATGAGGTTATACTTTTTTGTTTGGGCGAGGAAGAGCGCGAGCCAGGATTCGGAGACTCAGACCGAATTCCAGAGGTTCTACCATCTCCCTTTAGAGCCTGCAGTGTGTTGTGATTGGGTGAGTGGGAGCGGCTGTGCGAATCAGACCTCAGTTTGGCTGTGTCTGATCGCAGTATGAGGGCCTCGCTAGCTGACAGTCCACCCTCGCTCGTCTTGGCCCTGCTCTGTTCGGAGGAGCGGCTTCCGCGGCTCTCCTGTTTGGCTGGGCGATTCTCCTGACGGTGTTTGGAGGCTGGAGACATGGGCCGTGCACCAGACATGAGGTTCCCTCGCTCACCTAAACATTAATAATTGAAACATAGTTACACCACAAAACAAGCCATCATAAGGGGTACGAGAGGAAAAAAACAAAACAAAAAACAAAAAACAGATGTTATAGAAAAAAAAATTTACAGTAAAAATAAAAATGAAATGAAGAGCAGAAAGACAGCTAATGTCAGAAAAGTGAAAGATGTTAATGCCTTATTATGCCAATGACGGGAGTATGATATAATTTCCCAGAACAAACAATTGATTTTTATGTTCTCTAGATGTTTTCTAACTAACTCCAATACTGATGAAGAGAGCTACTAGACTATGGAAGCACTGATGAAAGATGGATTTCAGCCCAGTTCAGGGACCATTCCTGATAATACTGAATAGAGCCATGGCACTGACCAGAAACCAAGCAATTATATAACTATAAGTCTTGATGTATAACAATGAAGTCCTAAATGCAGTTCCCTTTCAGTCGATTCACTCGGTACAACACATATAGTATGGGATATCACGCCCTCGCGTGTCCTGCTGAAGACACCTCTATTCACGCCTCTAAGGCAAATGACCTGTGATGACATATGTGAGGCCCCGCCCGCACATATATAACACTGTCATCACAGTCATTCCTCAGTTCTTACGCTCTTCACCT
>JASGAU010379949.1:0-23209 GCA_030220045.1 Australoheros facetus
TGGATTAAAATCCTAAGTCTTAGAACCCACGAATATCACCAAATGTTGTGTTTCCTCCCTTTGAGACGCTGCTAAGCTGTTTTACTGTTGCTGCGTTTTTGTGGGTTTCTGCCTTCAGTTTGGTGTTCAGTAACAGAAAAGTGTGCTTTGTTGGGTTGAGATCCAGTGAATGACTTTTCTACTGAATAAACTCCCATTTCTTTGCCTTCAGAAACCCTTGGGTTGGTTTTGCAGGTTTTGCAGTTTGAGTCATTATCCATTTGCAGTGTGATGCACCATCTGATCACTTTTGCAGCATTTGGCAGAGTGTGAGCAGGGAGTGTACGCTTCAGCCTATGCACTGCCTCATGTTTGACAGATGATAAAGTATGCTATGGATCATGATCTGCTCTTTTCTTTCTCCATACTTTACTCTTCCCATCATCCTGGTACAAATTTGTGTTTTAAGCGGTTTTTATTTATTTACTTATTATTTTTACAGAGCTGGTTCAAAGGTTGTTCAGATGTTTTCTGGCAACGTCTAATCTGTCCCTCTTGCTCTTGAGTGTAATCAGCTGGTTTGCACCTTGTTGTAAACTCTCTGTATTTCCATTCATGAAGGCATGTCTTGATTATAGACTTTGATGATGACACACCTACATCCTCAAGAGTGTTCTCGACTTGGTTAGATATTGTGAAGTTATTCTTCCATAATTATGGAAAGACCATCCACTTTCATCTGTGGTCTTTCAGGCCTTTTGGTGTTGCTGAGCTGGCCATTGCATTCAGTTTTTTTTTTTAAGAATGCACCAGATTGTCGATGTGGCCCTTCCTAGAGTTTTTGCTGGCTCTCTGACAAGTTTATTTGGATTTTTCGGCCTAATGATGGCCTCCCTCACTGGTACCACTGTCTCTTTGGACCTCGTATTGAGAGTTCCAGTGAAAATTTACCAAACATGAGTTCAACGCTTGGACTCAACACCCGTTGTTTTTTATTATCTGCTTCATTTGTCATGACGTACAGTAGTGAGGGAACAGGCCTCACCTGCCCATGAAACTAGTTGTCAGTCAAATGTCCATTTACATCTGAGCATCTGAAAATCAGGGACTTTAAAAAAATGGCTGCGATTCCTAAATAGTTAATGCAATACTTACAAACCACATAAATTAAAGCTGAAAGTTTACACTTCAATCACACCTTCACAGACCCACCGTGGTGGTGTGCAGAGGCAAAACTGCAAAAAGATGGGATTGTGAAACAGTTGAATGTAAAGATGGGTGTTTTTTCTAGCCTTTCTGTATTCCATGCTGTGTCCATGTAGTGTCCTCTCACCAAAATTGCTGAAGAGTGTGGCCATTGCCTGGTTCTTGGCCATGTCAATTAGCCCCCTGCCCAGACAGAAATGTGGGAATATCAGCAGCACCTGCTTCACTATGTTGTTGATGTGGGTGATATTCTGTTGAGGAAAATGCACACAGACACACAAGATACACATTAGTGGCATGCGGAAGTTCTGGATATTTAAACGCTGACTGGGAATTACATAGCTACAAGCTCAATATGTCAACAATCCAGGCTTGAATCGGCAGAGCCAGAGCGAGCGGTTTGGAAGATAGCGCGCAGCTCCCTGATGCAAGTGCAGATAATTAACAAACATGCTGCACTGTACTTGCACACTGAGCACGCGGCTCCAAATAGCACGCCGAGGAAGCGCACAGCATCAAGGTTCATCTACCTTCTTGATCCTGGAATTTAGGAGACGTTAGGGAACATACTGTGCAATCTGTGGGGAGGCACACATACAGTACAGTTCAGTATGTGCAAACAAAAACAGATGAATTGACGCTCAGGCAAGCAGATGTTCATCCTTAAAATCATAACTAAGGGTAGAAGGAACACCCAGAGACCTAAGAGTCACAGGTGGAAAAAACAAAAAAACAAAACACAGGCGCTCTGTCTTCTTCTGGTTCTTCTGATAAAGTATACAACAACGACGACATCAACAAAAAGGCAGAAACACAAAGCCAAAGCATATTGTTTCAGTGTTTCACAAGGCATAGGCAGAAATAAAAAGTCTTATCTTGACAGGGTATTTCCTTGCTACAACTTCTCTTCCTTTCTAAAATTGTACAGTCCCTTTCTCCCCCATTCGACCTGCCTGTAGTTAGAATCCAGTGACAGCCTAATAAAGCAAAAAAGCAACATTTAATTAAATTAAGACACAGTGGACGAGGCTGTAACAAACTGGCACAAATAAGGAAGGAAGTGAAGGAGGAAAGTGGGGTAAAATAGGAGAAAGCAGAGCAAAAGGACAAAATATTACTGTGGTTTTGTGGCTTCAAAACCAAGTTCATGCATTATGCATTGTGCTCCATTGCTGCATAGTCTTCAAAGCTCTTGCATACATGGATAGAGACTACAAATTCATCATTTCTGTTTTTGGGCTAGCCTGCGAGATTAGGTGGGGTGGTGGCTAAGGTGCAATTTGTTAAAGCTGTGTGCAAGATTTCCAAATGATGGCCATTATTGTCACAGAATTTATTCATGGATGCGTGTAACTGCTGTGTGAAATTAGTTTCAGTGACTAAGCTTTCAATTGGCAGTTACAATGAGAGCATGAGGCCTTATGAGTCTGCCAGCCCTAATAAAAAGCCAGATTTAAAGATATTTCAGTTTGCAATTTTACTGGATGTCAGCTTATTTTGTAATTGCAAGAAAAACATGACACTATTTAAATAAGACAACATACTTTTTCAGATATTAACAGGTTCGGAGGTAGGACCGTGACAGAGAGGGTAAAACAGACAAAGAAAAAAAAGTAAAAGTAAAACCGTTAACAAGACTTTGTTTTTTGTTTTTCTTTCAAGGAGGTGTGCTTATTTTCTAGCTTAACGAATGAAAACAGTGAAGGGGGCGGTTAGCCTGAGCACATTAAGAATACATATCCTCTTGCTTTAGTAACTTACTGGAGTCCTCAAGCTAGCCCCTTCCTGTCTTCATCCTAAGCTAACCGCATGCTGGTTCCATATTCAGCAGACAGATGAATTACTGATCTTATCTCGCTTTTGCACTCTCGCTTTCCCTGCTTCTCTTATCCCACATGATCACTGGAGCCATGAACAAATCTGATCACAAAGGGGACAGAGATACTACTGTATAGTAGCTCCAAACATAGCTAAAGATCCACAGTCATGCTAAAAACAAAGTACACCCTCTATCAGTTCTATCAGGGCATTAAAAATAATCCGGTCTTTAGCAGATCTTAAAATTAGGTAAATACAACCTCAAATGAACTACAAAACATAAAATATCACACTGTCATTATTTATTTAACAAAAACTAAGCCAAGATCCAGAAGCAGTGTGTGAGAAACTAAGCATACTCTTGCTGCTACCATAGGAATTAAGAGGGCAAGTAACAGCCAGGTGCTGCTAATCAAACACACTTGATTAATTGATCATCTCTATAAAAGCAGAAGTTCTGGCAGTTTGCTGCTCTGGAGCATTCAGGTGTGTCCAAGAAGGAAAGATATCAGCAATGATCTTAGAGAAGTAATTGCTGCTGCTCATCAATTTCAGAAGGGTTATAAGGTCATTTCCAAAGAATCTGAAGTCTATCTGAAGTCATCTACGGTGTGAGAGATTATTCAGAAGTGTAAAAAAAGATAGTTGCCACTCTTCCCAGGAGTGTACATCCCAGCAAATTCACCCCAAGGTCAGACTGAGCAATGCTCAGAGAAACTGCAAAAAACCCCAAGAGCTACATCTCATCATGCTGAATGTTAAAGTTCATGAAAGTACAGTTAGAAAAAGACTGAACAAGTATGGCTTGTTAGGAAGGGTTGCCAGAGAAAAGCCTCTTCTCTCTGAAATGATTAGACAACACAGCTTAGGGTTTACAAAGTTGCATCAGAGCAAATCACAAGACTTGTGGATCAATGTTCTTTGGCCAAACAAGTCCAAAGTGGACATGTTGGGCCATAATGCACAGATCCATGTTTGGAGAAAGCCAAACACAGCATATCAGCACAAACACCTCACACCTACTGTCAAGCACGGTGGTGAAGCAGTCTTGATTTGAGCAGGACCTGGGCACCCTGCAGTCATTGAGTCGACCATGAACTAATCTGTATACCAAAGTACTGTAGAGTCAAATGTGAGGCCATCTGCCCGACTGATAAAGCTTGGCTCAAACTGGGTCGTACAACTTGGCAGTGATCCCAAAGCAAAGCAGCAACTCTACAACAGAATGACTGAAAAAGAAAAGAATCGAGGTGCAACATGTTATAGGTCATATCTGTAGTGTATAATAATCTCTCTTTTTCTTGTTTTGCTTGTAGTTTTTCAGTAACCAATTATTTGATTAACTTTACTAACAGTAGATGGAAAAGAGGACATCCTTTCTTGCAACTAAAAAACAAAAAACAAAACACATTTTTATCCCCCAGGATGTTCGCAATGTATGTAACTGCTCAAATACAAGCATCTAGGGATTTGCTAAAGGCACCTCTATTCTTTACATTCAACAGTGAACCTATACAGAGATAAGAAAGTCAAATAAATAAACAACAGCGATGACCTTGGCTGAAAGCAGCCCATCTGTCTGGCAGAGGAATGCAAAAAGCAGCGAGACCTAATTTGAGATCAATACATTAAATAACATATCTTCTCCTGACTGGGTGTTCATCAAGGAGATCTAAGAGGTTCTTTGTCACGGATGATGAAACACTGGACAATTTTCCCCCTTGCGTTTGTGCTAGATGCCCATAAATCATTTTCAAATGGTTTTAAAGGTGGTATTGTCTGCGCTGTGCTTATCTGACCCATATCCCTACACATGCTTATTCCCACAGCGTGGCTTCATTCATAACCCTGGGAATCACAATGAAAGGAGACAAACAGGATGTATGGCTCAAACAGTTGGGGGAAGATATTTTCAAGAGATGATATTCATGTGTTTTTGAGTTACTGTAGTTCCCGTGGAATGCTGGGAGTTTTTGTAATGAGGAATCGACTACATTAAACCGCTGCCTTTTTTAAACACTGTCAATAAATTCTTCTGGACTTGAAACAATGTACTCCAATTACATTACATGAGGTAAGTGGTACCTGGCCACACTACCACACCTACACAATTATCCTGGAAAATCTATCTCTGCCTGCGGTTATCTCTTAGTGGCACGTGGTGGAAGTATTGACTCAGACAGTGCTTCAAGCGTACAAGGCAGGCTGGGATTGATGCAATCCACGGGGAGTTGGACAGTCCTGAGGGGAAGAAAATCTCCCATTGGTCTCAAGACAAAACTAGGGCACCAAGTGTATAACACTGCAGCTCTGCTTTCCCACTCTGCTAGTTTTTTTTTTTTCCCCTGGAAAAATGGTGCTATGCCCAAAAGGGATCTAGATTCACCCTGTGCTTGAAAAACAGAAAACAGACTGAAGCCAGAAGCTTTACTTTTGAGCGACACTGTTTAACTAATACCGCCGCTGAGGAGTCTGAAAGTGATGAGACGAAGCTTTGAAATTGTAGAAGCTGCAAAAGGAGAAGACTGGATTGAGCTGTCATGTGCAGGATCTGCCGTTTCTGGTGAACTAGAGCACGTCGGGGCACTGTCATATCTGCGTTAGCTAGTTTGTGAAGAGTCTGTTCCGAGGAGATATCAGCTCTGAACAGAGGAGAGATGAAAACTTGGAGGGCTGTAATGCGCGCTGATTGATGCTGACCCATCAGACTCTCTTATCAGCGGCAAAATCGAGCCAGATTAGCAGAATTATCTCGGACCCCTGTCCCTGTCAAGTCTCAGAGAAACACTATCGCTGTTCCTAATGCCTCGAACAAGAGAAGTGGGCCGTAAATCCGTCCCTTTACACTGCCTGTGGGCAACATGCTGTCCATTAAATTATCAACAACGGCGCCCTTTATGAGTAATACGCTCCGCTAACACTGTATCAATAAATAAAGAGAATGCAGACACAACAAAATGGCAACAATGACTTTCTTGGAGGAGAGACGCGCCGAGTGAAAAATACAAATTGATAATGAATGTTGGTGATAATGAAATCACAATGCAAATGAGGTTGCCTCATTAGGAGACAGGAAACATCCCATGCCATCACGGAGCGGCGCCAGAGGAAACATCAAGTCACAGGCGGGCGTGTCGGAGGGGGCAGACCGTGCAGAGTCTTTGAGACAACATTACGCCGCGTCTGAAGGGATGTGGGAGACATTCTTATGAAGTATCAGATGTATATGCAGCTTGTCAGAGTATTGCGCTGTTGTGTCTGTTGACAAGGAATGACTGATCAGCACGAGGCTAAAAATATGAGGTGAAAAGAGAAAGAAAGAGTGGGTGATGCATGGGAATCATGCAAATAACAATTAAGGCTACAAATCCGTTTAGACGTATTGAGTTCAGAGAAGGATATCAGAAAAGTGGAGAAATGGTAAATAACCCATTACTCCTGCCAATAAGCAACTGAGGTTCTGCTATTCAGTCCTGACTGTTACACAAATTGCATATTCAGATATTTTTTTGGAAGAAATTTTATTTAAATTCTAATAACAGTACAATGACTGACAGCATCTCACGCTCTCTCTCTCTCTCCAAACCAAGCTCTCGATTTCTTATTTAGCTCGTTTTTGGTGTCTTTGTCTTTTGATTCCACTGAGACTGGAGCAGCTCGCAGTTAAAATGAACACTTGCTGAAAGATGGATGAGGAAAGTTCTCTGAAGACCCAATTCTCAGCAAACGATTTAACATTAGAAAGAATAGGGAAAATAATTCCTTTGAAAAATCCTTGAGAGGATAAAGGAAATATATTAAAAGTTATACCAGGTGGGCACACACCCCACCCACACGCGTGAGGAAGCCTTTGCTTCGAAAAAACACAGGGCGTTTATCTGTGATTCAAGTCAATTAGCCGTCCGCTGCTATAGCTCCTGCATAAATATTATTTTTATGCAGCCAGGGGAGCCTGAAAGTCTGTGCCGGCTGTTTCACAGGAAGTGTGTCGCCTGTCGTGTCAAGAATGTGCATGTATGCATGTGTGTCTCTTTTCCAGCCACTCAGAGTATGTCTGCGTGCATGTGTGTGTGTGTGTGTGTGTGTGTGTGTGTGTGTGTGTGTGTGTGTGTGTGTGCGCACGCGCGCTTGGGTGAGGATGGCACTTACCTCATCATCGAAGAGCTCCATGATAAAGGTGGCCACGCTGCTGTTAATCCCAATGAAGAGGTTGATGCAGGTCAGCGCCACGTAAGCTGTGCTGGGTACGCTGAAGATGAAGGAGAACGGGTACATCATGGGTGTGATAGACCAGCTAAAAAAAGAGCAAAACAATGTTACAAAGACAAGCAGAGGGGGAAACAAGAATTCCCTGGCCTCATTTAAGTGAAAATATAGAAGTTTAAATTACAAAGGTGATCTCCACTGTGATCCATACTCATTAAACTCTCCATGAGGGTAATTGTATAATGGCAAATATCATGTTAGAAGTTACCGAATCCTTGCTATTTTCAATTCATGAATGCACATTACCAGGTCAGCCGTACCATTTCATGGCACCACCAGCCTCTTCTGATCATTTGCATTTTCAGTAAGTGACCCATAAAAGCACTGCAAACTAAATGCCGCCTACACTTAGCAGTCAGCAGTTCAAGTTCAGTATCACAAGCAGATCAAGTGAGGCAGTGGTGTCGTGGCGCCGTGGTGCCAACCCCTCCGATACAGACCTTCAAATGTAATTCGAAAGTAACACATTTTATCTCATTACATTTAGTCAAGTGCTGGAGTTCCAGTTTGACCTACTTCAGAGGCGTGTGTGTACTTTCTAATTTAGTTCTTTTGTAGATTAAGAATCTTTGTAAAAAGGCTGCAGCCTTGCTCTGAAAGGCACATTGGTTCAGACCTGTGTCTATCAGGAAAGTTATATAGTGAATCTATTTTACTACATGCCATATGCCTGTGCAGTGGCACACCTCTTAATTGAAGTAGTACAATTAATGAAGTAGCAGAAAAATATTGAGAAAAAAATGTGTAAATGACATTTGTGATGCACTGGACTACAGAATTTGAGGTATCAAATAAAGATTAATGACTTAAAGGTCAGTCCTTGAGTTTCAATACTACTTGACCATAAACTCATCAGGAGAGTGTTTACTGAGGTCATAGGTCAAAGGAATCAAAGTATCATTGTCCAACTCCAAATTATTTTGCCACTAGAGAAATCACCCCCTGCTGGCCATTACAAATGAATGAAGTCTAATGCTACAGTAGGGAAAAGAGATGTTGGAGGTCACATCACAACCAAAATTATTGCCGCTGTGTGCAATGAACTTGCAGTTTTAATTGCCTTTGAAATGGTTGCTTTGAACACAAAGACCAAGTCTACAGCCGCTCGCAGTTATTTGCATACCTTCACCAATCTGTCTGAGAGTGACTGCAGTCAGTCTGAGTCAGACTGAAACAGTTTGGAGTCTAATCGGTGTTGCGTGCTCAACTTCTGGGTGACCAGTTGGTCAATCTTGTCTCTGGTCAACGCATCCTAGATCATAACAATGCGTTATGATCTAGGATCATGTGTTGTGTGTTTTCTGTTTAGGCCCTCCCACTGAAGTGTGAGTGGGTATGTCCGGCTTCCCTCTTCCCGTGTGTGTGTGTGTGTGTGTGTGTGTGTGTGTGTGTGTGTGTGTGTGTGTGTGTGTGTGTGTGTGTGTGTGTGTGTGTGTGTGTTGCTGCAACAGGTGGAGCCTGCGGATTGGCAGGAGGTGCCTGTCGACTGGATAATTGGATGGAAAGCTGCCTCAAATGCTCCAGCTGACAGCCACCTCACCCCTCTCCTTTGCCTCCTCCAGGCCCAACAACAGTCAGCACTTTGCCTGTGATTCCAGTGTGCTCATCTATGTGTGCTAGTCTTGAACGTGGTGCTAGTTTGCAAGCGATGTACATAGTTTTGTAAATAGTAACCTGTGAATGATATCCACTGTAAATATTGAGCACCGAGGGACACTCAGCACCGTTCTGTTTGTTGTTTTGGCACTGCTCACCTCCGAGGCTAATAAACCACTGTATAAAACATACCACAATAGTGTTGTTGACTTTTCTTGGGCGTGGTTGGAGTGGGGGAGTAGCGCTCCAAGTTATGCCCCGTTTTCCCCTAGACATTGGAACGTAACAGCATCTACTTGCAATCTGTCTCTGGCAGCAAGAAAATTCACTGCATTCACTGGGCAACCACAGATTTTTACTAGTCACCAGGCAGTTGCCGTCCTATTTTTGCTCTAGCGTGACTGAGACATAAGCTACTTTCTAATTCACGTCACGTTTTTGCTATATCCATCTTTCATCAGTCTGTGGTCATTACTTCTTTTTGACTCTGTCACAGACACTGTATGGCTAAATGTGGAGGTAACCCCTCAGTATGTTACTGAGTATAAAAATCCTCAGTAACATACTGAGTTTCTAGTTTGTTGTGGAACTTAATAATCTGATTACCAGACTAGTGTAACATCTGCTTACATTAACTCTTTCCCCTTTGGATGCCTACTACTCGTAACCTAGTTTCTTTCTTATGAACTGAGTGGTTTCTGTCATATTTCAGGCCTGCTTCCAGAACAAATGACTGGGTGTGCATCAAAGGTTAGAGAGGGTGATCTCTGCCTTTACAGCTTTTCTAATGGTCGTCAAACCAGGTCTTTATTGATATATACTGAGGTGCCAAACTCGTCATTAAGGGTAGAGGAGAGGTCATCAAATGTCGTCTTCATTGGGGAAGAGTTAATAGCTCAAATGAACATGCTGCTTAAGGTAGTCCGAATAGCATGGAAGTGAGCCAATACTTCTTAACTGTTGACATGTTGAAATTGCATGAGTCACAAAAATCGACCCAGTCTGCTGATTTATGGATTTTTACCTCACAGAAAACAGGGGTTGCTGGTTTACTTCGTGTAACTTTTGTGTGACTGCATTTTATCTCTCTGGTTCTGATTGGACAAAATTAACAAAAAAGTCACACGATAACACAAACTAACTAACCAGTTGAGCAGCAGGCGAACAGCTCCTGTGTTTCCCAAGGTAAAACTGTTGTTTTTGTTCTTTAAGTGGTGGGTGAAAATGTTGTAAACAGAGAACACAAACCTGTAAGGATTTCTTAGGTGCTTAAAATGCATTTTTGATGACTCCATCCACAGCAGAGCAAGACTAGTTTCAGTGATAATTGATGTACCTACTGTATACCTCTCCACCTCAGACACTTTACCCATAAAAATGGCCGCTACTGTAATTATCAGAAAGATATGATCAACCATAAGTAAAGCTTAGCCCTAAAATACACTATAATTGTTTTATTGTTTTTTGCATTTTTGGCCACAGCGGCTTTTTGTGACAGTGGAGAGAGACAGGAAATGGGGGAAAGATACAGGGGAAGACACGTGGGCAAATTGGCCACGGGCTGGGACGCGAACCCGCACCGCAACATGTGTATGTGGTCGCCGGCTTCACCACTAAGCCACCCAGGCGCCAGCATCAGGTTATTTAACCCTAACTGATGCAGTGAGTAGCTTCTCATTTCTTAAACAACCATGTCAGGATGAAGTGATGCATCCATCATGCTTGGTGCCTACCGCCCAAGCCTGTGTTATCATCTCGGGTTGCTTCAGTTGGTCTAGGTTCAGCAACATGATATACAAAAAATGCACTGAGTGACCATGTTTTTCCATCAATGTTTTTTTTTCGTCCTGATGGCACGGACATATTTTAAGATGACAATGTCAAAATTCATTGGGTTCAAATTGTGAAAGAGAAGTTCAGTAAAAATAATACATCATTTTCACACATGGACCACCACAGTGGAGACCACACCTGAACCCCTTTGAGAATTTTAACCCTTTTACCCCTTTGAAGAAAATTTAGCGCAGCATTCTGATTCTCCATTCATCAAAACAAGATTTAAAAAAATGTATGTAACAATTTTGTCAACCAAGAACTTACATTACAGCCAAGACTTGCACTAGTATGACAGTTGCTTGCTACCAATACCTGAAGCATCCAAAATGATTCAAAAAGTTCATGAGTGGATTTTAAAAAGCATGCTCATGTCCGCCTGTCCCACAAATCTTGGGCATGCCAATATACCAAGAGCCAGTGTGCACTATGTCACAGTCTTTTACACAAAATTTACATAAGAATTATGATATATTATGATATATATGTTTGGCATTTTGAATTTCAATATTTGATTAAATATGTAAGCGTAAAGGGACTCCATTCAGTGACCAACAACAAATACAAAATAAGTAATAAACTATACAGTACATGTGATGGTGTTGAACGATATGGAGAAAACAACTTCCATCCAGCCAGCCATCCACCCAACAACTTAACCTACTTAAAATGATTTTATGAATGAATCTCGGAAGTGTATTTTTTAAAATGACTTACCCATAAAAAATAAGCAAGAGAATCAAAGCTGGTAGGTTAGGAGGGGAAACATAGGCTTGTTGTTGGAAGGCCAGGAAGATCACAATCACAATGAAGCAGGGGATGATGTAGTTACACTGTAAAAACAGACATACAAGCAGAAATGGAGTACAGACAGGATTACAAAGTCCCTCTTTGGGGTGGTTATGACTCCATTAAAGCGTTTTGACAATTTTTTTTTTTCATTTTTTCACACCAACTGAAAGGCTGTGTAATTATAAAATGTGTAGATGACTTTTTAATTAGCACTCGAATGTATCCGCCTTTAGTTTTCCAATTAATTCAGTGAATAACAGAGCCATCTGATTCTCATGTGTTTGAAGCAAATGGTCGCTCGGTGACACGCTGAATTGAATACATGTACAATGGCTCTATAAAACTTTGATCTGAGACTAATATTTATTTAATGGTTGTTTAAATCCATTCAATTTCAAAGCGAACTAGACAGGATGCTTTTACTGTTTACTGGTGTTTTCTTTCCCCTTACAGAAGTAAACAAACATAACTGATGATGCTATTATTATATAATCACACTTTGGATTAATATTCCCCTGGTGAATAAATGAAATAATACAAATAATAGACATATAATGTATCAAGTTACAATGATACATGTTTATTTATGGTTACAGAAAAAGTTTAGACTGAAATATTAAGGAGCTTTCAGCTTGGATTCACTGTAATATCCTTATTGTTGATAGAGCATGGTAATGCAGAGAGCTTCAGGCTAGAATCATTAGACCGGCTCCTTAGGTGCATTTGTCTTCCACCCAGACAGCATTTATCCACTATAATGATGAGTGTCCTGATGCAATTTCTTTACCAAAGGTACCTGATGAAATGTTTACTTCCATTATGCCTCAGGGAAACTGCCAGTAAGCCTGTTGAGCATAACCAGCAGGGGCAGCTGTTGTCGATAATTACGCCTCAGCCAATAACTGTTTCTCAGGTGAAGCGTTTCCCAGTAGCCAGCAGTGTCAAAGCTACATTGTCAATTACAGTGGATGGATATTTTTTACATTTAGCCTTAGGTGGGAAAAAAAAAAAAGGTCCAGAATAGTATATTACAAGACTAGTATAAAATAAAGCAGGTGAAAACTGCTTGGGGGAATCACATTATAATGCCTATTATACAGTATTTACCTAGCTTTAATGGGTCAGATGCAGCAGTCAGATAAAGCTGGTACTTACCATGTCCCAGGCAAAATTGGCCAACCAGTAGACAGCTGGGTTTACTCCACTGACAAATTGCAGATGCTTGGCTTTGTTCACCCTCTCTTGGATTAGGAAGAGGACGAAGCTGGCAGGGATGAAGGACATGGCAAAGATAACGCAGATGGACACCACAACGTCAGTGGAGGTTGTGGCCCTGTGATTGAAGAGGACATAGCATAGAGGAAGTTGACTGGCGAGCTATTAGGGTCAGGACAGAAAGAAAGTTTAACAGAGCGGTGAATATTAAACTTTGTACATGAAACTATATATATATATAGACTTTTTGAGGTGATGTAGCCTGTGCTGTCTCTGAAAATAACTAGAACACACAAATAAAATTATTATTACTTACGTTCAGTAAGCTATCTGATATTATAGACTGTATATAAAAGATTCATTTTAAAACCTTTAATTTTAAACCGTTGAGCCAAGCACTTTGGCTGTCACTATCTTGGTGTTTTGAAACAGAGCGAGGATCTGACTGAGAAAATGAGGGACACAACTTAGGCCTGCCCCAAAGCATACCCTGCAGTAGGGTCATAACATCAGGCTGTATTACATGAGACTTGAAACAAGCGATTGAGACCATAAACTCATGAGGAAAGCGATTACTGAGGTCATAGATCAAAGAAGTCAAACGGCCATTTTGCTGGAGAAATCACCCCCTGCTGGCCATTAGAAAGAACAAAGGTTTAATGCTACAGTCACACAATGGAAAACCAAGTTTGGAGGCAACAGCACAACCGAAATTATTGCCGCCATGTCCAATGAACTTGCAATTTTAATTGCCTTTGATATGGTTGCTTTGAACACGAAGACCAAGTCTACAACCGCTCGCAGTCAGCTGCCATCTTCAAAGCGACTTTGATGATAGCAGTTATTTGCAAACCTTCACCAATCTGTCTGAGAGTGATTGCAGTCAGTCTGAGTCAGACTGCGATAGTGTGGAGACAGTTTAATCAGTGTTAATCGGTGTTGCACAATGAACCTCTGGGTGACCAGTTAGTGACCACATCTACTTGGAATCTGTCTCTGACAGCAAAAAAATTGAATGCACTCAGTGGGCACAACCTCAGATTTTTCCTAGTCACTGAGAGGCTGTCATCCTATTTTTGCTCTAGTGTGACTGAGCCATAAGGTACTTTCTAATTCACTTCATGATTTTGCAGCGTCCGTCTTTTATCAGTCTGTGGTCCCTACTAGGTTTCAGTGGTACAAATTAAGTACCTGGGGCCTGTAAGGTGCTTTGGACAAAATCATGAAATACAGAAGTTCATGAACCTTCAGTTTTCAGTTTCCAATGAAAAATGATTAAAGTTCTTCTGGGGTATTCACTGCATTTTAATGTACTTCTTTAAGGCATATGGGGTCACTTGGTTTTCTCTTTTATTGGGAACATGGCTACATACCACAGCATTTACTGCCTCTAACAACATTCACAAGGCCATCGCCACTATAACATCAATGACAATAAAGAACAGACATGGAAGACTCTTCGCTGTCCAGTGGGCAAGTTTTTGTCCATTTTTTTGTATGTGTAAAAAAACAATTTTAAGAGATTCTGTTAGAAATAAACAGGTTTGCTGTTGTTTCTCACCGTTATCAGGAAATGAGCCAGATGACACTTGCAACGTTTGGCTCATTTCCTGTAATTAAGACATAATCACATTTAACACTAGGCAACGATGCATTTAAACTAATTTGGCTACACCTGCAAAAATAAGTCAGATAACTAATGTTTCCGGCGTGTTCTTGTTAGTATTGATGTCTAAATTAGCCAAGCTTTACAGCACTGACTGATTGCTGTTTGTACCTGATTAGAAAAAAAAAGACCTTTTAAATGTCACTGGCCTTCTGAAACCATGATAAGGTTGGAGCTCCTTTTTGTCTCCTTCCAGCTTTTTCAACAGGTTAAAAAAGAACAACAACAACAACAAAAACAGGGGCACATTCTAAAATCTGTTCAAGATTTTTCATCTACAACAATTATTATGTCAGACACAGATCACTCCTTCCTCCTTCAAAATGCTGTCCTTCATTTCACTGTTGTGTATCTTTATTTATGCCACGCTACCTTGGGAAATGTCCTTTACTGTGTCTGCTCAATTAGCATAGGATAAAATTGAGATCTGTTCCTCTGACCCCCACCCCACCCACATGAATTCCTCACCCTTGGCTCGTGATAATCTTTCACGAGTCTTCCTGCTGCTTAATTAGCATATTAAATAAGTTACCCTGCGTGGCTACATGTCCATATTTATCATCGCCAACCAGGCGCAATCGAAACACGTAAATATGAAACCATTAACGGCAGCGTGTGCCAGCCCACATTTCTGCAGGTTTTCAAGGGCTGTGTGCTCTGTTTGGGTGGGGAAGTAATGTAGGGGACAAAGCTGTGAATGATCCCACCCTGAATGCTTGAAGGTGGTTAATTGCTGTGAAAAGAGGACAAGCAATCTGCTAATTAACTACTAATCGAAGAGCAAGAAAGATGTGCAGTGGGAGTAAAGCTTTATCGTTTGTGTTGCTTTCCTTAAGTTTTTTATCATTATTTATTTAGTGCAGCTGCTGGAAATTGTTACACTGAAAGGACACTAAAAGTATGAGATAATAAATTGGATGAACAACATCTGGGTCATTATTTCTATTATAAAACTATATGTAGGTAGAGAACTCCCGTGATATTTGTAGGGCAAATTTCAGTTCATCTGAAAGCTGTGTGATGTGTACATTATCAATGGGATATTTTTGTAAAGCAGCAAGAACAGAAACTGTCTTAATTCGTGGATTGCAAATAAATTACACATCAAATTCAAAAGAGCACCAAGATGAGAAATTTTTGTCACTTGCCAAATTGATATTCCCCAGCAATTAAGAAGCAATGCATATCTCTCAGTAATGAAACGGTGCCTAAGCTGACATTTCGGGAGGCTCCATTTCTGAGCCGATCCAAGATAAAGCACAGAGACCTCGCAGGGATGAAGTGGTAATTTCTGTGGGTGCAAGCATCGACTTTCTTTCCACCTGCACGGCCCTTCACAATTTTGTGGCTCATGACATCAGTCCCATTGAAACAGGCTGTGAAGTACACTAGAGGGGTGTGTCACTTCAGATTAGCTGGTGCGGTGAAATACTGGTGTCCAAAAGCGAGCTTGCGGGTCATTAGGGATGAATTATTATTGAAATTACAGGTTTAAACATTGTCTCTCCGTAACATTATGGAAGTGTCAATGACACGGATTCATTTTTAAGACTGAGGTTCTTACATTTCTGAATATTGTGACAAGATAGGGGGNGACTCAGCTGTCTGTAATTAACACCACTTGTCGTGATCCTGGGCTGTTCTGTGCTTTTTTGTTCTTTGATATTCTGTTGTGTTTCCCAGTTTGGTTCTTGGTTTGGATTCCTTGTGTATTAGTGGTTGCGGTGGGACGGCACGGTGGTGTGGTGGTTCGCACCGCTGCCTCACAGCTAGAAGGTCCTAGGTTTGATTCCACCTTGGCTGAGGTCTTTCTGTGTGGAGTTTGCATGTTCTCCCCATGTCTGCGTGGGTTTTCTCCGGGTACTCCGGTTTCCTCCCACAGTCCGAAGATACATTATGCAGTTACTGGGGTTGGTGAGGCTAACTTGCCTATACTGTAGGTGTGAATGGCTGTCTGTCTCTCTGTGTTAGCCCTGCAACAGACTGGCAACCTGTACAGGGGTGTACCCTGCCTCTCACCCTATGTTGGCTGGGATAGGCTCCAGCCCCCTTGTGACCCTGAAGTGGATGGATGTGCAGGTGTTTTGTATTACTGTGTTTATTGTTTATCCTCTGTTCTTGTGACAAGTTCGTGTGTCTGGTCCTGGTCTCTGGGTTTTATTACTTCCTGTTTTATTTTGGTGTGCCTTTGGTCCTTGTGCAGTGTGTTTAGTTTTGCTCCCTGTTTCCCTCTCAGCTGTTTCCTATTGTCTCGTTACCTGTGTGTGTATATATTGCCTCAGTATCCCTTTGCCCTTTGTCATGGTGTTGTTCCTCTCCTGGTCGTGTCTGTTTATTCCTCGTTTCACTCTTCTATAAAGTCATTTGTAGTTTATGCCTGGTTACGGAGTCCTGATTACAGTGGAATATGTGATCACACAAACAGCTGAGTGCAGCGAATCACCTGAGATTAAAACGAACATGGAGGAAGGTTCTCTTAAAAAGAAAAGCAGAATTTATCAACTATCAATATTTTGTAGCGGAGAATAAATTAACATTTTACTGCAGTCAAAGGTGGAAAGTAAAAAAGTACAAATACTTTGTTACTGTACTTCAGTAGAATTTTCAAGAATCTGTACTTATTTTTCAATTTTTTACTTTTACTCCACATTTTTACACAAATATCTGCACTTTGTGCTGTTGGCATACTGCTGCTATAGGCTTTGCATGCTGTCAGTTCCTGAGATTTTTTCACAGAAAAAAAAACACTGAGATTGGTAAGTGGAGAGCTTTTTTGTTCAAAACAATAAACTAGACTAGGCTGAGGTGTTCAGTTTTTTGGGGGGTTGCATATGTGAGAAAAAAAAAACCTTCACGTTACACACTGCCATTTGATCCATGATCATAAAATATACATTTTGATAAGTGGAGCTTCAAATTGTGCTTAGTCAGGCGCTCCAGAAGATATGGCCCTTTCCCCTCCTACAATGTCCACTCTTATTCAACAATGAAGGAGTGTCCGAGGTACTCTGGAAATCATAGTTCATAAATTGCAGCCGTCACACCCTGCACAGAGCAAAAGAGGCTCATCCTGAATCTACAGGATATCGTAATTATCCCTAACCCCGGCGCAGTCTTCCTCTCTAACTCAGGGCTGTCGTCAGCACCTGATCACTCCATAAATACCTGACGGAGGGAGAGAGCTGGAGCAGTAGGGGGAAGTGGAATGAAAATGCAGTTACTGATTTGTATGCTTGCTGCCAGGAGTTGTGATCATAGCACTGTATGATAATTTGCTGCAGAGGGACGTATTTACAGTAAATGCACTGCTCACATCGAGGACTGCAAACAGACAAAGCTGAAGATTACAGCAAGTGATGATGCTAAGGAATACACACCGGCTCAAAGTCAGTAAACCATGATCACAACACAAAGCCGTGTAAAGAGAGCAATTATATCTGAATGCTATGAGCCAATATCTTACGATTTAGCACATCGTTAATCTCTGACTCTCATGGAAAGCTGCCCTAAGATAAAGCATGAGAAAAAAAATGGTATACGCTCATGAGGAACTCCCATGGGCCTCCAAATCTATGCACACTCTCTAAGAGATCCCTCATTTATCTGTCTGTCTGCTCTGCCTTCTACTTTATTGTCGCCCACTCATCTGCTCTCCCTTAGTCTGTGCTGTTTTTCTTTTCCCTCACTTCATTTCTCTGTCCCTCTCTCACTTTGCGTTATCTGTCACGGTTCCCCGGTCACCATCAGTCTCTCTCTTCTGTATCTCATAATGCATTGTCAGAAAATTAAAAATCGGTTCTTCCAAACAAGAGAAAATGAATCGTAGTAGCTGTATGCTGTGAAAGGCTGGGGAGAAAACTGCAGGCAAGGTTTTTTTTTGTTGCACACAGCATACTGTTGTTAGTGTTTTGTGCAGGGTGGTTGTGTTGCATTACTTTCCATAGGGTAAAAACACATTGAGTCAGACAACGAATCAGGCTCACATCCGCATCTGAAGGTAATTTAGAGTCACTACTTTACTTAATGTGTATGTTTTTCTTGGACTGTGGGGAAAAAACGCAAGCACCCGAGAAAGCCTCTGCCGGCACAAACACCACACAGTTCAGCTGGTTCATGTGCAGAACATTCTTATTTTTGCTGTGAGGCAACAACACTAACACTGCACTACCTTTCTGGCCCACTATACCATCCATCCTCTCATCCTTTGCAGGGTCACTGGGGGGGTGGGGGGTGGAGCCTATGCCAGCTATGATAGGGCGAGAGGCAGGGTACGCCCTTATACAGGTTGCCAGCCTGTTGCAGGGCTAACACAGAGAGAGACAAACAACCATTTACAGCTATGGGCAATTTAGAATCACCAATTAACCTAACCTCACAAACTGCATGTCTTTGGACTGTGGGAGGAAACCCACGCAAACACAGGGAGAGCATGCAAACTCCACACAGAAAGGCCCCAGCAGATTCGAACCCAGACCTTCTTGCTGTCTGGTTGCTAACCACCGTGCCACCATGCTGCCCCACTCACTATACCACAAATAGATAATATTTTATATTTCAGAAGCTCTGTTCCTGTTCTGTCTTTCTGATCTGGACCGCTAAGGTATAAGCCCTTCCCTAAGTGTTAAAGGCAGCCCTTTCACCCCTTTTGTTTTCTGCAGGACAACTCACATGGCCGCATCGGAGAGCTGCTCTTTGGTGAGGTTGAGGGGGTGATTGGAAATGGAGATGCCATACTGGCACGGATCCTTTCCTGCTGGCAGATTTCCTCTCAGGATGCCGTTGTTGGCCACGCTAAGGAAGGACACCATGCCATGCCACGCCTGGTTGTAGAACCACACCTGCAGTGGAACAGACAATCTATTGGTACTGAGAACAGCATGTAGAGGGTTTGCATTTGCTTCCCATGTCTCCTAGCAACTACATCAGGTAATGTCACGGAAGACTCATGGACAAATAAAACAGGCAGCTTATGAATAGAGAGAGATCTGAAAAAGCACACGGCCAGGCAAAGATTAGATTCTAATATGCAAAACTTTTTTTTTCTCTTTTTTAATTGTGGAATAGGTCAGTGGTGAAGGATTGTGCCCTCCTACTTCTGCGGTGAATTTCTTTTGAAAACTGAGAAATTAACTACCCAATAAGGTAGTGAATAAAGGATCAGGGCAGAATGTGTCTGCTGGGTGTGTTTTAGCAGCTGCATCAGGCTCATAAAAGCAGTGTGGCACCAACAAACCTACCAGAAAGCACGCACAGTATGAACACATTTGTACAACAGAAGAAAGGGCAAAATATCACCATCGTAAAGAGTTGTCGGTGCCATTTACAGATGTATTACTAGCCGGATATCATTTGCAGGGCGTCAATTAATGCTGTTTATCAAAGCTGCTAATGTGGCTCATTTATGCACAAGGTGAACTTCAGATGTGGAGCTTGACACAGCAGGTTATGGCATTAGTGAGCGAGAACGTGTAGGGTTACTGTTGTGAAACACCAACAAGTACAAACATTGGTTAAAAAGACAAAACAAAACAGCTTTTTAGGTTTTGCAATCAGCAAGTGAAGAAAAAAGGAACAAAAAGTGCAAAACACAAAGGTACGAGAGTCTCTGGGCTGACAAACCTGGGACTTCTGTCATGACCCCCACTGCAACCTTTTAGTACAGAGAACTGTACAAAAGTCTCAAGGCACCCTTCATTTCTTTATATTTTACTAGAAAAATGGGAAATAGGTGCAGAGATTTATTGAAACATGTACAAACATGCATGCATATAACAGTTTGTACAGTTCTAACAAGCTTGAAAGTCAATATTTGGTGTGACCACCTTTATTTTTTCACACAGCCTGAACTCTCTTAGTCAAGATTTTAGTCAACCAGCGGAGGCCACTGTGTGTATGCTTTTACTGCATTGGCAGTGTGTTTGGGATCATTGTCATGCTGAAAAATGAACCTGTTGCCAATCAAATGCTTTGCTGATGGTATTGCAATGCTGGATCTAAATCTGATGACACTTTTCAGCGTTCATAATTCCATTATTTTTGATAAGACCTCTACACTGCTGGCTGAAGTGCAGCCTCAAACCACGACAGAGCCTCCACCGTGTTTTACAGATGGTACAGTGGCTGTAGACACTTGCTGTTGTACCTCTCTCCTGATCTCCCCCGAAAAACCTTCATCACTCCATCAGACCTGTAGACACTGATTTTTTAGTCCAGTTCTTCTGTAATTTGGTATACCTCGGCCTGTTCTCACTGTTTCCCTTCCTTAAGAATGGCTTCTTAAAACCCGCCCTTCCACTGAGGGTCAGCAAACAATAGATGTGGCTCAACTGAACAACAGATGCATCTCTCAGGTCCTGTGTCAGGTCTTTGCTGATTTTTTTCCCTACTTATTAAGGACAGGACTTCCAGATACTGTTCATCTGCTGTAAACAGTTTTAAGGCCTGACACTTCTTCTTTTGTCTTCCACTTGTCCAGTTTCCTTAAATTTTTCAAGGACACACTGCATATGCCGTTTTCAGCTAATATGTCTTTGGGAATCACCTTGTTGCGAGGGTCTGGGCAGGGAGGAGTTGGTTTTCTGTTTTCCCTTCTGTCATGGGTAGGTGTAAGTACCTCTGAGTGGCCGGAGTTTGCCTCGCAGTGGTGGTAACGTGTTTGGTCTCACGAGTTTCCAGTTTTTTTTCACAAGAAGAAGTAATCCTGTTTTCCCGCTGTCTCCTCGTTAACCTTGCTTCCTTTGAATTCATGAAACCCTTGCTTGGACTCTGAAGAACTGCACCTGTGAGACTCGAGCTCCCTGGTAAAACTCAGCTGCTTCTCCCATTTCACCTGCCTGCACAGCTCTGGTAAACAGGCTCTTCCCTCTCGCAACAGTGTGACAAGTAAATTTCCATCATTATTCCATTCCTCCTTTAATTCGTTACCTAGCTGGTTCTATTTCTAACATTTGGTTTCCTCTTCCTACAGATCATCTTTGCCTTGTTGTTCCAGTTACACCCTTCTCACTGCTCATTCAGTAACATGAGTCTGCTTTTGGGGTCCACTTTTTTTGGTTCCTTTTGATACTTGTTGGTGCAAAAATATTATTTTATGCCTGTCAAACTGTTTTAGCTTTGGCATTTTTTGTAGATTCAACTAAAAAAAACGGGGACAAATGATGTGTTTTTGTGACAGGCTGCTAGAAACAAAGTGCCTAAAGATACAATTTAAACTTTGTTCTTTGCTTGTCTGGTTCATCCTTTGAGCTAGGCACCTTTTTTATGCTTGAATCGGTCAGTCTTAAGTGGCGTAATACACAAAGAAAAATTCCTCTTAAAATGGTCAGGTACAAGGAAAATGAGTGCAAAAGCAGCCAAAGTCCAAATCAAAACTTTGAAAGGCCTTCAGAAAGCTGGGAGAATTATTGCACTTCAGCTCTATGTGCAGCATACATGCACAGTGAGAAGTATAGTACATCATTGCTTCCAATGCACATTTCCATAGCTGTTTCCTATTCTGCATTTTTGCGCACAGTCTTTTTTTTTTACTGTAAGTGATTCCCTGAGTTGGAAGCTGCTTGTAGAAGAAAAAGAATGGATGAAAGAGAGTTGGAGTGAGAGGGAGAGCTCCCCGCTGATAGTGCAGCGCTAATTAAGAGTGGATGGTGTTTGAGTGTCATGTGGAGAAATCGGAATGTAGGCATACACACACACGCACACGCACACACACACGTATGTCTTTCTGTCTGCTTGCTGCTCTGTTTTTCTTTCTTCTTCTTGTATCTCACAAGAGGAGATCGACAAAAATGGATATTATTGGATATTATTTTCTGTTTTGTTTTGTTTTTTCATCCAGCAGTTTCTGAAAGGTCTACAGCTAAAATACCATTTGATGTATTCAAGATAACAGATAGTAAAAAAAAAAAGGCTAAGCTTGTCTGCTAAATACATGAGGGTGATAGAGTGAAAAATATGTAAGATATGATGGCAAGCCACATTTCCACTTCTGAAACTACTTTAAGCATCAAAGTGCTCTGGGGGAGAAGCAAATTTCTTCTCTCAGAATGAGAAATACAAGTGTGAGACATTTTTATAGGACAGCTTCAACAGTATTTCAACGTTAAACACAAATGTACTCAACTTGAAGAGTGTACTTACTTACTATAAGATTTCTTGTTTTATTCATTACAGAATGAAAAAGAGAAACAAATTCATTTGTTGCTGCTTGGAAAGCTCAAATTTGGATTAGCAGTTTTTTTTTTTCATTTAGCAGAACAAATGGTTTTAGCATATCGAGTTGCCCTTTGTGTTGTATTTACTGCAACAAGTGAGAATAATTTTTTAGTAAGAGACTAAATCACCAGGACGTAGCTGTTAAACTATTTATACCGATTTCTGCTTTTGATTTAAATTCAATTACACAGATCTTAAGCCACAATAATGCTCATTATGCAGTTAAAGCATCACAAGTCTTTATCAAGTAATTTATCAAGTAAAAATGAGGAGTTGATGGCCTCATGTTTGGGCATTCACTGCCTCTGTAGCCTGTTTCCCTACCGTACAAGACTAATTCCACCTCAGGAATCATTAAACTTTTATCTCATTCCATGTAATGTAACCTGGCCCGGAAATTCACGGTAATACCTTCACGTTGTTCCGGGTTCCCAGCTTCTTGAGCAGTCTCTCAGTCCTCTGGAAAGTCTGATCAGTCACATTATCCTAATGAAGAGGAAAACAAGAAATAAAAATGAGTTGGGAGACTTAATTGGATACACTTGGAAAACCACCACTGCTCTTTGAAATGCAAAACAAGAGAGAGAGAGAGAGAGAGAGAGAGAGAGAGAGAGAGAGAGAGAGAGA